>AYEL01090450.1:0-28469 GCA_000484575.1 Olivierus martensii
CTAAACGACCGCTTAGCATGGGAACCACCCCATCTGTGGAAGGTAGCCATAGAGAAAGCCATGAGGAAGGGAAGTAAACAAATAACACCGGAAGCTGAAGCTCCACACGCGGAGTAAAAATATATACATGCAGCACAAAAGGATGCACTTGTTACATTATTACATTATATTAGTGTCTTGTTGTTGTTTATTAATTTTGTATATAATATAACTGTAACCATTTGTTAATTTAAATACTCCCTGTTACCTATGATGTCATTATGTCTAACAGATTTCAATATTTAACTGGTTACCATAGAAACTGTATATTCTTTTGTTCAAATATTCTGCTTGTTAAGCCTGATGATGGCTGTAATAGCCGAAAATGTTAGCAAATTTTGTTATAATTTTTATTTCCATTAAATCTTAAATACTGCAATCTAGTGCTTTGTATTCAATTCATATGAATGGACAAACACAAGCTTTTAAATATGCATTTATTTAAAAGCAAAAGGAATTATATAGCAATATTTTTGTATAATTCAAAAAATATTCATGCTAGAAAGATAAAAATTTTTATAATAATATATATTTTGTAATCACTTTATGTAAAAAGTATCTTGATCCTTAAAAAAACCCATGTAGATTAAATGTTTAACAAAGCCTCTATCCATTTTTTTTTATCATCAGATTGTGCAAATTATTAAAATTATGAAGATAGTAAGAGGTTACTTGTATATAACTTTAGTAGTATGTATTTTCTTTAAAAAGATTCATTTTTTTTAAATGAGCTAATAATCGTAGAAATTATAAATACATAAGCCACTTCCTGACTCATAAATTTGACTTTATGTAAAATATTTTCTGTAATTTTTTTTAATTTTTTCAGATATATAGCATAAATAGCTAATGTATTTGTAGGTAACAAGTTCAACCATGTTAATTTTACATTATTAAAACTTCATATTACTTGACTTATATATGTTTTTGTATATTGTTTGCAGGGTTGCAGTCGGATGGCAAATGATCCGACTCCAACTCCACCTTTTAAAAACATTCGATTTTGACTCTGACTTCCTAGAATTTGTAAGGTCTGACTCTGGGCAGTTTAAAATTCTGACTCCAACTCCACCCAAAAACTGCAACCCTGCAACCTGACTGTTTGTTGATCTTAAATATCATATTACTCATATGATATTATATGAAGCATTGTCTCATTTTCAATCAGGGAACAATATGATGCAATAACATAATATAGATTCAATCACTGTAGTCATTAGCTTTGGGAATTTTTAATTCAAAATTATTTTTCTGACTTATGAAAGGATTATTTTTCAGAACTTTACATAAATCAAAGAGTGGCTGTAATATTTTAAATTATAATAACAATATTATTATTATTATTATTATTATATTGATTTGGCAGGTGAGCGGCTCATTTAAGACTCTTTGTTCTAAAGCAGTAGTGTTTTTCTATGCCTTATTTGTGTTCTAAAATCCTTTTCAGAAGACTTTTTGTTCTAAAGCAGTAGTGTTTTTCTATGCCTTATTTGTGTTCTAAAATCCTTTTCAGAAGTGTGCATGAAGTATACTCTATATAAAGTTGATTTTGTTGTAAATCCATGTCCTTAAATTTGATTGATACACACCCAGGACTTGATTTTTATCCATCTGATCTTTATCATTCCTCAAACAATTGAATACTATGTTCCTTCTTGTGAATATATCCTTTTTTCCTTTAGTTTTTTCTCTGTTTTAATATGAATGGGTCTAATTCTACTTTGTCTCCTTAAGTTCATCCCTACAGTCTAACTTAATTTTTCACTTTATTTTGTACTGTTTACTATTGATAACAAATTTCCTGTATGCTAAATAAATATGTGATGTTTTGCTTTCTTAAATAATCTTTAATTCAGAATTTTCTTTTTGTTTAAAAAATTGAATTACAAATCAACTCGTGTATATATGCAAATTCATAATAAATATTATATATATAATTTACATGATTATTGTCAAATACATCACATTATAATCAAAAATTTTTTGCATTATTAAGGATTTAGTGTAGCAAAAATAATAAAAATGACTTTATAATAACAATTGTGATTTTAAAAAATTAAATATGTTCAGAATTTATAAGGTAAACTTGTCAGATGATGATATATGCTGGTTAATGACATATTGATGTAATGGCAATATTGCATATCCAGTGAAAGTGATCTTGTGACTAATTCGAGAATTACCATCTACAAATTTCAATAAAACTTTAAGATTTGAAGACAGTTAAAGTTTGGAGATGTTGGCATGTTTGATACAGCAATGCTCATAGCCATTCTGTACAAAATGCTAAATTTTGAAAGCCTCACATCCATTTTGTGGAAATTTTTGTTGCAATTAATAGACAATTATACAATATTTATTATTATTATTATATAGTTGTTTCTGCTAGTTTTATAGGTTACATTAATTAATAATCAAAAGATGCATGTGTAACAACCATAACTTTAATCATGATCTTATTTCTTATTATAAGAATCAGTACATCCCAAATTCATCTGCTGTAGCATTGGATCTTGATTAATTCTTATTATTCTGACATATTGTATATGTTCTTGAATAAATAGTATATAAGATATTAAAAGTTAAAATATTAAATTCTTCAAAAGAATAAATCATTCAGTAGGAATAAAAGTGCTTGAAATTGCAATAAAATATATATAATTAAAAAAAAATTTAGCTGCTATTTAAATAATTCCTATCAAAAATTGGCCTAATTTCATGGTTTTGCTTCAAAAATGAATTTAAATCATAATGTCAAATATAGATTACAATTTTTTATGTAACAAGTTTAAAAAAATAATTTAGCTACTATTTAAATAATTCCTATCAAAAATTGGTCTAATTTCATGGTTTTGCTTCAAAAAATGAATTTAAATCATAATGTCAAATATAGATTACAATTTTTTATGTAACAAGTTAGATAAAATTTATAAATTGTAAAATTTAAAAAAAAATATAGCACATATATAAATTTTATTTAATTTACAACCAATAAATGGTATTTTGCATGTGATTTTGAATTAATTGGCCATTTGTTTATTTGACTAGAAATTCAGTCCATTAAGGGTTTGTTAACTAGCCCCAATATATCAGATATTAATTTCAATGTAATAGTTTCATTGAGAACTGCATTATGTTGAATAATAATAATAATAATTTTCAGAAAAAATATTTCATTGAAAATTTATTCATATTTTAATGTTCATCTACTTTCTAATGTCTTTTATTTTAATAAATTTATTGTTTGATAACTTTAATATTAAAATATATAAATACAGTTGGACCTCCATATATCGAACTTCTATATATCGAAATTCTCTGTATATCAAAAGTTTTTTGTTAGTCCCGTGAAATTTCCATTGAAATTTGCTTCTATATATCGAAAAAATTTCTATATATCGAAATTTTTAATTTCAGAGGCGAGGGAAAAGGATAAGGTAAGGAGTCTAGATTGGGTCTGGCTAGAAAAAACCGACAAATAAACAACATGGATGTGTCGATTTGTACTGTAGAGGGGGTTAGTGTAAAGTTCTAGGGCTTGTTTCGATTTTGTATATTACTTGTGTTAACTGGCTTAAAACCAAAACCGAACCGAGAGATATTAATTAGTCTTTGTTCAGCTCTACTAAAACGTTTATATAAAAATAATTTCAAAATATTTTTATATTCTCGCTAATCTTTTAAAAATTATTCTCGCGTTCATTTTTTCGTACGTGGAATAATTATAAAACTTTTTTCCCTTTTTTTATAGAAGGAGTTTAGATAACACACAGTAGAATATAAAATTTTCATTTAATTTTTTTCCCAATATGGCGGCTAGAGTAACAAAATGAGTTGATGGAGAATAAAGTTTTAAATAAGGATTTATTAAAATAAATATTTATAGGCATTTCTATTTACCAGAGCTTCACTTACGATAATTTTCACACATGCTAGCCCCTGAAAAATTCCAAATTTATGTCATATCAGGTCGAATTTATGATAATGTAAGGTACAAATGACGTATCCCGAAACTGGAAACAAATTACCTTTCAGATTCGCAAATTTTCTTCTGTAGTTTGAATTCAATTAATCCTAATCGATTTTATTTTAGTCTATTTTCGAATTACTTACGCAGTTAATTCGTCCCGAAAATTTCTGGTGTAAATTGAAAATCGCTAAATTTAGCAATGATTAAATTGGATACATAAAAATATGAGCGTCGATTATCGTAATGAGCACAAATACAAAAATTTAAAAGTGATATTTTTATCCTCCCAAAAATTAGTGTTTTATAAATATTCAATATATAAAACAGATACGCAGATGTATGTTTAAATCCGCATAAATTGGGAAGCTATTATGATATCTATATATTTAAGAATTTTCCGTTTTATTTTCGTAAATAAAACCTTAGCATATACTTTAATAATTTGATGATCAATGTTGATATTATAAGAATATGAAATGATTATTCGGAACAGAACTCCTA
Organism: Olivierus martensii; assembly: GCA_000484575.1. Taxonomy (NCBI): domain Eukaryota; kingdom Metazoa; phylum Arthropoda; class Arachnida; order Scorpiones; family Buthidae; genus Olivierus; species Olivierus martensii. The sequence goes on from AYEL01090450.1 coordinate 4,511, forward strand.
TACATATATTTTGTCTATGGGAAATAATGATTCGAGTTACGGTGAATCTTCAGAAAATAAGTGGCTCATAAAAATGGAGATCGCTTCTGTTAATTATTTTATCGTCGGTATTTTTATACATATTGGCTTTTTTTTTAAATCGTTTAAAATAAGGGAAAGATGATTCAAAATAATAATAATTTGTTTATAACAAAAATTATAGAATTTTGTAGCATCAATATATTGTAGTAAAATGTTCAAAGGAATGAATTAGAGATAAAAAATCTTCTTTGGCATATAAAATTTTTGAAAAGCCATCGTTTCTGGCTAGAAATATTATAAGCGTTTTTTCATAAAAATTAATTTATAAATAACGTTACCGATATGAGAATAACCTGATTTGATATACTTGATGAATTCTTTTATTTAAACTGCTCTGGGCACATTTACATCGCACGTTTTGCTAATAATCACTAATTAGATTTGTACACGGAAACAAAAATGTCTTCTAAGTATGTGTTTCTGGATTTTCGATTTTAATTAAATTTTGAGTTTTCATATTTAATGATGTTGAACGACTGCAACTCCGGTCTTCCTAAAATTCCATACAATGAGACGTAGTTTTAGAGAATGTCACTTTAGATTAAAAATGATACGACACTGAGAGACTTTCAAAATGGCGACGCTTCCGGTCTCCCCAACTTTTAGTATTTCCGAAATTCTATCATTTTAATATTTAATTCTTTTGAGAATTTTAACGATCTAATTTTATGGTGATAGATTTATTTCGTCAGTTACGCCGGCATCCTGTTGCGCCGCAAGATTTTATCATAATTTCTAATGTTATTCGTCGTCGTCATTAAATAAAGCATATTAGGATAAAAATTATTTCCTTATTTTTATAGATTTAAGACCACATACGAGTTCTGCAGCTTAACATTTTATAATAAAAAAACTATAAAATTTTTATATCGAATGTAAACAATCAACTCTTACTTGTTAATTAAGGACCACAAAATGGCTAAGCGACATTACTTCCATTTCTCATTTGTAGAGCTAACTCATCTATCTTTTCTCTCGTCTTCATTCTAAGGTTGGATGGTGTAGTTTATTAAGTTCTGTATAATTAATTTTAGAATTTGAAATTTTGTCTTTATACTAAAAAAAAAAAATAATCGGCAATCCTCTCAGCAATGATCTAACAAAACAAAATTGGTATGCTTCTAATGGTAATTTATTCTGCTACAGTTCTCACGAATTCAAAATCGAAATCCGCTCTAAATTTTCCAATAGCGTTACTTCTCAACGAAGCGTGATAGCGGATTAAATTATGACGTAATCGATTCGTGACTATTCAGTTTTAATATCGTGCCGTCGAAAATTCGTTAATATCTCAGATTACTCTCCTGCTAATTAAAAATAATTCGACTGTACATTCGCGAATTTTCACGCATACAAGTTTCGACCTTAATGAATCTATTTTTAGTTTAATACAAAAATTATATAACATCACGTACGATTTTTTTCCCTTGTCGTAGATAACGACTTCAGAATGCAGGACTGGGCTGTGGCTGTTATACTACTGGCTGTCAGCATTGTCGTCACTGCCTTGTTGATTGCTCTGTGTCGTCATCTGGGCGGTAGACCCTGGATTGTAGCTTGGTTGACAGGTGACAAAGAAGAAAAGGCACAACTTGCTAAGAGCGACCAGAATTCTCTTAATGGATATGTGGTAAGTCTAATCTATTTTTGTTGAGAAATTAGTCAACTTCCTTATTAATGTGTTTATTGCTAGTTAGCGAAAATGTTGCTATCGATTTTTTTTTCCCGTTTACACCTGACCTTTAATGAAGTCCAATTAACGACCTTGTAATAATTATATGAAAATTTTTAAAAGTGAATATGGTGGCTTTAAATTATGCTTTATCACCAAAATTACTAGTTAGTTGGAATCCCATGTTTCATCTACCGTTGAATTTATTCGCGTTTATTATATTGTAACCTGTAACTCATACAAAAATATTTTTAATAACAAAGTTTTCATTTTTGTTAAGCTAGCTGATGATCGACTAATAACTTTTGAACTAATTAGTAGATTTTTCATGAAATTCCGCTTTTAAAGATAACCTCGATATCGTTCATTTAAAAGATGGCGGACATTCGAATTTTTGAGGTAGTCTCTTAATATGTCTTAAACAAAAATTTAATATTTGCCAGAAAGTTCAAGTCATTGAAGACGAATTTCATATTAACTCCCTATTTCGAATCATTTAAAAATGGCGGGCGTTCAAACTTTGAAAGTTCCCCTAATAACTTTAAATTATTGATTTTGAAATTCGTCATTATGGTCAGGACGTTAAAGAGAATTTGAAATAATCCTGAAATATTCATTAATCTTATCTGTTTAAAAATGGCGGAAATTCAAACCTATTATAGTCCTATAGAGAAAATTTATAACTACTGTATTTTTTAGATTTTAATATCGTTATCTTTAATCATTCATAAATAAGAAAATACGTTCGTGAAGTTGTTGAATTATTTCCAGAACTGCTTACTGAATATAATGTTACAAACGTTCATTCGCTCTAATTTCAGGTAAATTCGGGATGCACAGTTTCACTAGACGGCCATGATCACTACAGGAACGAATTTCTGAATACACCAGTCAAACAAGAGATGTCATTTTCTACTACTCAATCGACAACGGCACCAATAACGAGACAGTGGTCGTGGGATAATGAGAAAACAAAAGAAACTCCCAGTGTCGACAGAAGATTCAGTCTGGATCTGGATCTACAAGATATATTAGGTATTTTTTTACGGATTATTGAGATTAAGAATGGCATTATCCTTCACAAAATGCATTCGATTCATTTTCAGGTGATGGTTATCCTTCTCGATTGAGAAGGGCCATGTCATGCGACAGCGTCAGCTCCGATACATCGGTAGTACTAGATGCCCTGGATTCTCCTGAACATTTTGGGGAACTAGAGGTAGTTCTACAATACGGGTATGCATCTTTCGTTATATTTTATGTTACTTTCAGTAATTTATAACGCATAGGAGTTACTATTATAGCGAAAGCGAAGAGTTGCTGGTCAACGTTCGACAAGCCAGAGATCTAGTAGTTCCTGATCCTAATCTACCAGTTAATAGCTACGTTCGTGTGTGCTTGATGCCTAACCAATCGGTCAGCCTACAGACACGGGTAAATATATATGTTAAAACTAGTGATGCTGGGGCATTAAAGCGCAAAGTATTTAAATATTTCTGTCGCTTGTTTTCGAAAATTTTATTGTGTTCGTGTTGATTGATGTAATAGCTGCACTCAAACGTTTCATTTTCTTGCCGGAATGTGCAACTACCAAGTCACGAAAAGGAAATTCAGCACTAGTATATTATTACATTTGACGTGCATAACTAAAATATACAATTAAGCACCTACCAAATATCATTAAATGATCAATAGCAGCAAATTCTTCCTTAAGAAAAGATTGGTTCTACTAATCTAGAAGAGATCAAATTTTCTTTCTGCACGAAGTATTTTTTTATTATTAAAAGTCCCAATTTGCTCTTAAATGTCTTCAGACTGAATTATCGATAGTTTTATCCAATTCATCCGTTGCCAAGAGAGAATGCAGTGGAAAGTAATTCAATCTCTGGCATTAGTCCAGCAAAGAAAAAAAAAAAAGAGGGGATTAAGTAGAGGTTGTATTGCTTGGCTTCTGAAATTATCCACTTTATCATTCCTAAGGATTTATTTAAATTTCAAACTTTTAATATTTAACTTTCATAACTAGTACTGATCAGAAATAATGGAAAGATTTTTCGTTTTTCAAGCTACCAAATCTAAAATTCTCTTTTATGCTACTTAATTTCACTGTAGGGTTCAATAATTCTTGAATAATCTCAGATTGAACACTTTTATCCTAAAGAATATTTAAGACTGTGCTTCCATTATATATGATTATTGTTTATAAATTTCAAAAGCTAGATAGTAGTCACAGATTATTTTTTAAATTCTATCTTCTTTATTCTCTTACATTTTAATATAAAATTTATGTCATATATGAAAAATATCAGAAAAATTTGCAAGATACAGCATTACTTTATAATAATAATAAATTTGCATAATTTATTAATTTATGCAGATTTATTATTATTATTATAAAGTAAAAAATGTTTCAAAATTATTAATTTTAAAAGCAAATGTAATAATAAATTATTAATTTATCTCATGAATGTTTCAAAATGAAATAGGAAATTTGTAGAAAAAGGTAGAAAAGCCATTTTTTTGAGAAATAAGTCAATATATTCAAGTTTTTATTTTTGAATGAGAATCATTAAAATTTTATATACCAACATTTCCAGTTTTCAATAACATAATGCTGATGAAACAAGCTTTCTTAATGTTTCTATTTTTCTAGCAAACAAAAGAAACAAAATTACTGGGGTGAAGCACAGTTTAAAATAAACTTTCCTTTAGTACTTGATATACAGAGTAGGGAGAATGAATTTTGTCACTAATTTGCAAACACATTACTCAAAGTATAAATCACATAACTGATGTTGGATCTTAATAATAAAATGAAGGAACAACTTACAAAGAAATTAAGCCAAATCTTGTTATATCTTAAAATTTTCATTGGTAGGATTATTTTAATAATTGTGTTCAATAAATTTTCTGCCAAATTTATTTCTTCCCTATCTAAAATTGTTTTAAAATTTACATGGCATTCATTAATATAAAATGTATATGAACAGAAAAATAAAATTTTTTAATTAAGAGTATACTTGCATTCTTTACATCTGACTTTTAATTTTTTTTTTGTTTCAAGTATATAATGAGTCATCACTATAAACCCATTTTAGCTTATTAACTATTATCTTGATTATTAATTTTGTCATATTGTTTATTATTTTAATAGATGCTTTTTAACCATATAAAAATCTTATTAAAATAATGTTAAATCTCTTTCAATACAATCTAATTATTATTATTATTATTCAACTAAAAAATATTGAAATGCATTGTTAAAAGTTTTCTTTCAACTATGTAAGTTGTTTCCTTATTTTATTGCTGTTAGATATTTTAATTTATTATTGTAGATCTCTAGCAATCCTTGAGCTAACAGAGTGCAAAACAGCTGCTATATTCTATAAATTAAATGCCGAAATAAAAATAAGCTTACTTGTTGAAGAACAGTTTATTAAGACCTAGTAATTTTTTCACTTTTGTTTCACTAAAAAAAACAGCAATATAAGCATTATTCATCCAGATTTGAAGCCAATACAGTAAAAGTTAAAAGAATTTAATATTTATATAGTAATTTAAGTAATGAAATAGTTGAATTCATAATTAAACTGTGATTTTTTTTTTATAATTATACAAACTTCACAACAGTGACAAACAAAATCATGCATATGAACTAATAATTAATTTATTTATACCTTGTTGGAATTGGCATCAAATAAATCTTTGATTGAAATCTTCAAAAATTTTGAGGACAAAGTTATTCATAAATTTGAAATGATAAAAAAAATAATCAATTACATTTTTATGCTAAATGATGTAAAAATTTACATAAAATATATCAGAACACCTACTATGTTTCCCTTAAATTTCTCTGCATACATAATTTAATAGCAGAAAACGTATCTATTATTTCTTGCAAGTGACTGCCTAACTAAAATTATTTGAATTCATATTTTACTTTCATGTAAAATAAAGGTAAACAGTATTGATCAGGAAAGATGAAAGTTTTATTACAAAAATTTACTTTCTCATGTAAAATAAAGGTAAACAGTATTGATCAGGAAAGATGAAAGTTTTATTACAAAAATGTTTTCAATCTACTTGTGAGTAGGTTGAATACTTTTCTGAATAAAGTTTATTCTCTCCTGATCAGTGCTGTTTATCTTTATTTTTAAAATTTGTTTGAAATTAATGCAAATAGCTTCTTATAGAAAATATTTTAAATCAATTTATATACATATATATAAATTCTCAAAGTTTAAAAATAAATATAATTATAAAATAAAAATGAAACATTATGACTATTTCAGGTGCAGATAAATACACGCAATCCTGTATATAATGAAAAATTTTTGTTTGGAATAAAGGATGGAGAGTTACGTAAACATTCTATAGTATTTTATGTATACATCTGTGACAAGTACTCCAATACATTATTAGGAGAGTGCGAGATAAAATTATCAGATCATCATGAAATCAGCCTTCAGCAACCATATTGTGCAAAACTGTCCATTGTTGACTCCAACCAGGTGAAGACAGCTTTATTTTTATCATAACTATTCTAAATGTTTTTTGTATTTATTTCTTGTTTTTGCCTTATAAATAGGTAAATGCATTAGGAGATTTGATGTTTTCACTGAGTTTTCTGCCTACAGCAGAACGACTTACAGTAGTGATCGTAAAGGCTAGAAATCTTCAGTGGTCTGAACATAACAGAAATAAAGGTAACAGACTGTTAGTGGTATTAATAGTATAGCAATGTATTTTGTAAAATTTTGAAAAAATTATTTTTAATTTTCCAGAAATATTTATCAAAGTGTATCTGCTCCAGAATGACAAGAAAATAAGCAAAAAGAAAACATCTATGAAAAAAGATGATGAAAATCCAGTTTTCAATGAAGCCATGATATTTTCTGTTCCATCATCTGAGTTACAGGTAATGATTATTTAGTTTTCTCTAGAGTTGCTAAAATTCTGGTATTTTCAAAAGCTTGAGCTCAACAAGCTACTAAAGAAAAGATCAGGAAAGCTCGGTACCAGCACTTTATTACTTATTAATTCATTACACTTGAAACTCCACTAATTACCAGTCAACTTAAATATAACTGTAATATATAGTTTATTTTATACAGTTGCTAAAATTCTGGTATTTTCAAAAGCTTGAGCTCAACAAACTACTAAAGAAAAGATCAGGAAAGCTCCAGTACCAGCACTTTATTACTTATTAATTCATTACATTTGAAACTCCACTAATTACCAGTCAACTTAAATATAACTGTAATATATAGTTTATTTTATTTTTGTTTTATGCTACATAGATCATCTGGATCAAATTGCACTAAATACCATATTCATAAAAAATAAGTATCTAGCATATAATACTCAAATATTCAGATAACTTATGATAAATTCAAATTCATCTTTTTAAACAAAATAATAGCATTAATTCCATTAGAAACATAATGTAAAAATAGTGTAAAAGCCCATAATTCATTTAAGGAGAAACTGTCTAAAACCAATAACTGATAAGAAAGGCCATAATTATTATTTCCAAATAAAAGTTTAAAAAATGACTAAAACAGAACAGTTAAAAAACTGTACTAAACATATAATTAATAGCACTAAGGCAGGAAAATTATACATAATAATCAAATCATAGTAAACATAGAAGCGCTTTCGCTATAAACCTTCTCTTCTCATATTTTCAATTAACACTCAAGCTGCAACTCACTATGCCCACCTACTTCAAATGTCCCATCAGTTAGCATTGGAGTAACAGTAATTGCAATATTTGTTTCCGCTTCTGCACATAAATTGTTGCTTTGAATATGAAGAATCCTAACCCACAAAATTTGTGTTATAACTATTGATGGAGTGTAAAAGTCTAAATTTTAAACATCCTAAGCCATTATTTGTACAAATAATTTACTTGTGCAAGTAATGGCTTAGGATGTTTATCCAATGTAAAATTTAGACTTTTTACATTCCATCAATGGTTATAACTCAAATTTCGAAATTTTGTGTTTCACATCCAAAGCAATGAAATAATTCTTTATAATAGTAAAAGTAATTTTCATTCCCTCTTGCCCAGTAAAAGGGGAATCATTGATGCTTGTTAGTAATTACCATCATTGGTAGATCAACTGCAGTTGAGTTTATTGCAGTTATAACCTTGGTTCTGCTACAGTGTCTGAAACTGAAATTTTCTCAAGTCCTGCAATGGCAATTATATCCCAAGCTTCAGCTTGCTCTACTGGTTTGCATTTTAAGCCAGAAAATGAAAGCAACTTAATCTTCCTCACTTGCCATCAAGATCAAGTACCTTAAGATTTGAATTAACTTTTGAAACTCTTTGATAAATTTATGAAGAACAGTTGTTTTCATTATTAATAAGTACAGGATTTATATAATTTATCATCTGCTTTTTAAGAAATATTAATAAGCATCAGCAATTAACAAATAAATATTTTATTAACAACAATATCATTTTTTATTATTATCTTTGGGGCTTTTTATTACTAACTATAATAAATACTGATAAATAAATTTAGTTAGTCTTTTTAATAATATCTGTATATAATATTTTATATAATACTGATCAAACACTGATTTTCCAGCATGCTCAGTTCCAGAATGGTGCCAGATTACTCAATTTGTTGGATTAAATTGAATGATAATTACAAGATCCAGCAAAAATCAATCCAGTTTCTCGTAATAATAATTCATTGATACATATCTAAATCACTAATCATACTCCTCTCACATCTTTAAAACATGATGGAATGCTGAAAAATTTAAACATATATAATAAAATTTGATTATTTTAAGTATGACATTTATTATAATCAAATTATCAAATCACCAAATTGGCTAGAATTAAACTACTAGTTATAGACATTATTTATTATATCTAAGAATGAAAAAATGTGCACATTCTTAAAATGATTTTATGAATATATTTATTTATGAGTGTATTATATCGCTCTTAATTTCTTCCTTTTTTGTTCTGTTTTTGATACTCTGCAATATAAAAAAGGATGATTATGTGAATTTTTAATAAGATATTTATAAAAATATTTTATTAACTCATGTAATAAATACTGACTTATGTAGTTAATTCTTTCAAAGAAATTCACATAAATCAAAAACTGCAATGTTTAAATTTGATATATGTGAATGGGCACATTAACAAATGAAATAGTCAATGTTTATAAAAAAATTTAAGACCATCATTGATATTTTTGCAAAAATGTAAATTATTTAATGAATTTTTCATTATCATTTTATGGAAATTTAATAAAAAAGATTTATACATTTGCATATCTCTGAAACCAGATAAGTTGAAATGCTGTAAGTCAAAAACTTATTCTGTAAGAAAAAATTAATAAAATATAGAGTTGATATATGTTTGAACCTAAACTAGAAATAATTTATACAATGACATTTTCTACCAGAAATATGTATCTTGTTTATATTTCTAACATGACTGAGTGCTGTGTAAATTTGCAATGCATTTTCTATTTAACAATTTCAGTTTATCATATACAATTTTTAAAATACAACCTTTCCGTAACTTATATACTACCTGATTTATGAGAATTCTACTTTATTTAAAATATTCAGATATAAAGCATAAATAGATATTATTTTTATAAGTCCAAACATGTTAGTTTACATTATTAAAACTTTATATTATTTAATTTATTTAGATTTTTGTATTTTGTTTGTTAATCTTGAGCATCATATTACTGGTACAATATTGTTTCATGCAATGTTGTCTCTCTCTTTCAATCAAGGAACAATATGAATTATCCCTTCTGTTTTTTAAAAACTAAAATAGTAGGTTCATTGCCCTTATTTAAAAAAAAGTTTCATACTTATTAGGAATTTTAATAAGTGCTCTCCTCTTTGAATAATGTCCTTTTTCCACAAACTAAGCAATGAGAATTAGCATCAACACCAACCAATAAATCAAACTGATTCTGTTGACAGAAACTTCACTAAACATACAGATACTTGTGTTTTTTGTAGAAACACCAAAATATTTTTGTAGAAAATAGTAATTATATTAATTCTGCTGTTATAAAGCTTGTTTTTCTTGTATAATTTAAAACATTAGGGATTGTTTTAAATCAGATTTGTGAAAATATTTAAATTAGTTAGTAAAGACACAATTTTATATTTACATATAAAAAGTGTATTTTGTTAATGATATAAATTAATTTTATATAGGTTATTTCAAAACATTGAATTTGGTTTGAAGACATGTACGTGTCTGGAAACAAAATTTAATTTATATGATCAGTTATCTAATCACTGGAATAAAGCAGCTACTATTGGAAAGGCTGTTGAATATTTTCATTTTACTGCCTCTTCAGCTATAAAATTAAAGAATACAAATAAGGTAATAAATATAAATACAGTAAAATCTGTCTAAGCTGGAATTGCAAGGGATCAGAAAATTTTTCTACTTTAGATAGTTTTCCAGCTTATCCAGGTTTCATTCTGGCATTAAAAAAAAAAACAATATTGAATGCATTTACAGTATATTAATATTGCAATAGTACATATTTTTTTAATATATAAATAAAGTATAGCACCAAATCACTGGATTAGCCTATATATTCTAAACCAGCCAAATTAATTAATATATAAACTTCTTGAAATTAAATCTACCAGTGCTCTGATAGTCTAACTGGTTAAAGCATTGGAATAATAACCCAATATTTTTGATTTGATTCAAGGCTAAGGAAAATTTTTGTAAGAAAATGTAAAATTAAATTTTTGTAATTTTTGGGAAATTAGTCAAATATTAAAATTTGATTATTAAATAATAGATGATGCTACCTTAACTTACATTTAAATAATTAATTATTAATCTAATACATAGTAACACCATAACATAAATTAATAAAATAATTACTAATTATTGTTTAATTCCAAAATTAATGTGGTGTGGTGTGATTATATGCATAGGGTATTTTTGAAAAGTAAATAAACTGGACATATAATGCTGTATTAGAAAAACATGCAACAAGTAGGACTGAACTACAAAATTTTATTTTAACATTTCACTTTAAATACACAAGTTTATTTTGTATTTAAAGTACACAAAAATTGCAGAAGCTTATTTTGACTTCCACATTTCATCAAAAGTTTTTTGTTTTTCATGCTTACTTAAACATGCTTTTGTTTCCATCATTGTACATATTTGCAAAAGTTTTTTAGTAATTTGTAACAAGTCATTCAATTTTGCCTTCCACTCAACAACAGTTGTTGGTTTACATCATTTGCTTCTCCACACACTTGATTGTATATTATATAATGCCTTAAAAAAACTTTGTAGCCATCCATTAGAGGCTTTAAATTCTGTTTTCCCAAGTTCTGCTGCAATTAGTTTTGCCTAAGTTTGTAAAATAGAACCTGATATAGGAAGATTGCGTGAGCGTGTGTCAAAAAACCAGTCATAGAGAATACAATTTAGATCTTCATTTCCTGTTATTCTTAATCTACATTTGGAACTTAAATTTTTTTTACCTGATAGCCATTCTTATTTTATTTTATCCTTATGTTATAGAATTTCATAAACTTGAGATTTTCCACAATTTGAATTTAACAGTCAGTTCTTTAGGTTTCATTTTAACCTTTTTGCTATATTCGATGAGATCTATTTTCAATTATAATGATAAAATGTTAATTTTTCGTCCAGTCATTTCAAGAAAAACAGCAAAAATACAAAAGTGATAATGAAAACGAAATATCTCAGACAAGTATGAAAAACAAAATTGAAACTAATTAATGGCCATGTTGCAGCATATTACAGTCTCATAAATGCCAAAATTCAGTCCAGACTGTAGACTTGATCCCAATTCTAATAAAAAGAATTTTCTAAGATTATTTAAATATAGTGGCCTTAATTTTCTATAATATTTATACTGTATTGGCAATTTGATTAAATAATATGCAATATTGTAGCTGAATTATTATAACTAAAGTAACTTTCAATTTCAGAATAGATAGTTTTGTATTCTAATTCTAGAATGAAAACTTATTTGAGGAAAAAATTATTATTTTCCATCTTATACAGGTGTTATTTTATTCAATAAAATTTTAAAATGCTTTCCGTCTCCACGTTAGACAGTTTCTGCATTACAGAGATATTTACTTTTGATATTTCTATGGAAGTTGTTTGGGAATAAAAGAATGTTCCATGTTGAGCAGGTTTCCAGCTTTTACAGTGTTCAGCTTAGACAGGTTTTACTGTACTTAAATCAGTGATGCACAGCACAATTTTAAATGAAAAAACTTAATTTATTAAAGAATTAGAGTACTTTCAGATTTAATAAGCCATCTTCAATAAGTTTATAAAAGATTGTTATATATGGAATGTCAATTTAAATATCGGAATGTCTGGTGTTCTGACATTTAAATTGATGTTCCATATATAACAATCTTTTTTATAAACTTATTGAAGATGTCTTATTAAAGCTGAAAGTACTCTAATTTTTTAATAAATTAAACAAAGATAAACAAAATCTGTTGCTTTAACTGTCTATAATAATTTAAAAAAGCACTTCTAGCAAGGTATAAGCAGATGTTTAGAATGATTTAGATAGGAAACGTTGTACTGATGATGGACTTTAATCAGGTCCGAAAACGTTTTAAGTGATTAAAAGTCTGCTTATACCTTGCTAGAAAGTCCTTTTTTAAATTATTAATAAATTAAGTTTTTTTCAATTAAAATTGTTCTGTGCATCATTCATTTAAATATTGAAACAAGTGAAATGGAAGTAAATAGTAATTATATAAAATATAAATACTTATGAATAAATAAAAATTTAATTGTTTTTAATTACCAGCAGGGGCGGACTGCCATAAGGGTGTTCTGGCAAATGCCAGAAGGGCTGGTGCCGTCATAACAATATGAGTTGGCAGCCGACGAACCGATTTTTTATGTCATGCACCGCACTTTCAATACAATGTATATTTGTTTCAGATTCTACTTCATTCACTTTTATTCAAATTTATCAATATTTTAGTATTTGCACCCAAATAAAGACGTACACTTTTGGTAATTAAATAATTATTTTTATTTTGTGGTTAAAATTTGTTTTATATAATATACTATGCATTTAATTTATTTAATATATATTACAGATATATCATCATTAGGACATTAAGATATAAAAATAAAATAAAAACAGGAGTATTGCAAAAAAAATTTATAAAAAATTTTTAAATTTTTTTGAAATACTCCTGTCTTTATTTGTTTTCTATATCTTATGGCAAAATGTCCTTGCAACAATATATCTGTGTGGCCAGTTGTCCTAATAGCAAGTCTAACTAGTGGATTGCTGTCAGGATAATGCCAGAACCAAAAATATGTCCCAATCCACCCATTTATTAGTAATACTAAATTATATTTATTCTTTATTTCTTTTTAAAAAAAATACAATATAAATATAGTATATAAAAATTGCATATGTACTCATTAATTTTATTGTTAAATTAATTCTGTTTATTAATTAAATAACAGTTATCATAAATTCTAATATTTATGTCTAGGAAGTTACAGTAAATATAAGCCTTATGTTTTGAAGAAAAAATAGTTTATATACAGGGCAATCAAAAACATTTTGATTTTGAAAATTTTTTTCAAAATTGTAAGATTCACTGACTCATTCACATAACTTTAATATAATACTATTATTTTCATCCCACTCCATAATTGTTGTCTTTTACAAAATTACCATACTTAGCTAATCATATATATAATTATGTAAATGCATTTTTTCAAGGATATGATCAATAATTAATCGTATATAGTGTTATGAAATAACAATAGTTAAGTCTCTCAAGTTGACTGCCCAAGCAGCCTATTCAAGAGAATTAACTATTAAATGGAATGACACTAAAATCATCAACTCACTACGTTCTAAAGAATTGAATTTAAAATGTAGTGAGACTAGAATCTCCAACTTTCAAGAGGTTTGGAATATTTACCTCCATAGCCAGGATGAAAGTTTAATTAATTCTAGAGATAAGAATTCTATTCCAGTGCTTGGGAGTTTTTGATTAATCAATGTACCTACAATATTTAAGTGCCACAAACATAAACATTTGTATTTGTTACCTCTCTATCTCCATTTTTTTTTGCACAGTATTTTATTATTTCATATGACAATGTATTTTTCTTACTGTTACCCTGATACTTGGGGTTGGCATCACAATTTATATTTGTTTATACAGATGTTCTGCTCTCTGTTAATGCTCACTTTCTCTGTGCAGCTGAAGAGGGGCTATCCAGCCCAATAGCACTCCTGCATTTTTAATATCCTTTTTAGGTCTAATAAGTTAGTTCAGATTTTGTTCTAGAGCAGGGGTGAGCAATCTTTTTAATCAACGGGCCAATTTAAATTTTAAAATTTTTTTGCGGCATTCGGCATTGAAATCTGACGTATGTCTGACTGAAGTGCCACGTTCGGCAAATCAGACAACTGACGAGTTCTGAACTCAGTCAGACCTTCGTCAGTCATCTCTGTAGTTTCTGATATTGGTCTGAGCAACATGGCGGCGCCCGTGAGATATTTATGCGAAATTAAAATGAATGAACGTGATGAAGTTTTTCAACTCTATCTAACATTCAGAGGAGCAAAACCGTATAACTGAAGGAAAGATATCTCGTTACAAAAGTAGACATTATTAATACGAGAATTCGTGTGTGTTTATCTATTGAAAAGTATGCTCAAGTTGTTTCGCTATTATTATTAATTGATAAAGAAATTCTTTATTATTTATTAATGTCGTAGTTAATTTATATTTGTTTTATTGATAATTATTTCAATAAATGATATTTATATCGAGGATGATTAGCCACTAATCCAGTGTAAAATTTTTTTAATTCGATATTACTATGCATGTAAAGCATTGTAATATGTGTAATAACTTGCATTAATTTATCACTTCGTCCGCCATGTTAGTCAGTAGAGAAGCAGACATATGCGTTCGGCAAATGCCAATTCAGATGAGTCAGACAAAACTCAGAAGTCACGTGATCTATTCAGATATCTAGTTAGATTGATCTGAATTGCCGAATGCGCCTATTATTTCGACAATTGTAAACAATGAATTTCTTCTGTTTCTGCCTTGCTTTGAACAGATAAGTTGCTTTTCTGACTTGCTCTTACTTTTTACGAGATTTTAAGGTTTTTGATGCACTTTTAACACTAATTTTGACTTTATTTGTTTTACAAGGAGAGGACGCGAGGGCCGGAAAACGGAATGAAACGAAATTTATTTTTGTAAGAGTTCTTGACTAGTACTAAAACACAGTAAAAGGCTAGAGGCCAATGGCTAGCCATTATGGAGAAAAATGACCTCGAAGAAAGACGCGACGAAAGTATACCAGTTCGTTATACTAATTAACAACGAGTTGTCGTGGCAGCGTGGTTAAGCGGTAAACTGTCATGCGGTCGGCCCATTTTTCTCCATAATGGCTAGCCATTGGCCTCTAGCCTTTTACTGTATTTTAGTACTAGTCAAGAACTCTTACAGAAATAAATTTCCGTTTCATTCCGTTTTCAGGCCCTCGCGCATCCTTGTTAGATGTAGAGTTTTGAACTTTACCTGACTGCTCTTTCCACCTTTTGTACAATTTAACAGATTAAGAAACCGACAGGATGAAGGTAAGTTTTCAGAATTTATGTAATTCTAAATTTAGATTAATTTTGTTTGATATGAGTAAACTTATTCGATCGTTGATAAAGAGATAGCAAATTTCGATCTAATTTTCGTGTCCGCAAAAAAATTCGCGGTTTTTTCCCATCTGAGTAAAGACATTTTCATTCGTTGAAAAAAATATTAGAAATATTTTTATATTAGAAAACAAGAAATTTTAAATACATACCTAAGCCAATTTAGATTCAATATATAATTTATTTATTTTAAATTGATTAATTCATTCGGAATTACAAATTTACAATATAAAAAATGCGGCGAGACTAGCTGCTGCCATTTTCTTATTGGATGAAACTTCTCTGATTTCATTAAAATTGCTGTTATCAAAATTATATTTAATGAAAGTTTAGAGGAATTTTCGTCTATTCAGAAAACAGCTTATAAACTATAATATTGCCTAGTGGAGTCAAATAAGTTTTCGATTAGGTAAACAACGGAAATATCATTTTATCGTCATTTATAATGCATTTCTTATTAATATACTGATAAAAATCCAGTTCGTAAATTTCCTATTCGAAATATTTTCTTAAGTTTTCCTTCCATAATGCTAGTTATAAGGTAAATAAGTGTTGCTCATTTTTGCTTCATATCCTGTTTAGATTTAATCTGTTAGTTTCATAATATAAGTTCCTTTTGGGAGGACCTTTAATTAATATAAACAAAATGTTTCTTTTTTCTTTTTCCAATGATTTTGGGATTTTTCGCTATTTTCTTAATTCTTTCTTTTCTTTTAAAAGTTGGGATTGTTTGCTCCCCTTCTATTCAATACAATTTATTATTGTGTTCACTTTGGAATGATGCTTCTTTCTTCCACTGATCCCAAAAACCGACTGACTTGACTCTGTTCTCTCTCTCTCTCTCTCTCTCTCTCTCTCTCTCTCTCTCTGAACATTGTAGTTCTCCCGTTACCTTGTTTCCTTTATCACGATTTAATTACCTTTCGTCGAAAAATGATTTCTGTCCATTCGTTCTTCTGTTTATTTAGCAAAAGGACAAAAATTTCCATGCGGGCAGTTCGGACTGGCTCTCACAGATCATCATTAAAATTCTATTTGAAATCATACACAAATTTGTTTTATCTCTTGAGAAAATATTTGTACAGTTGTATTTATCTATTAATCAACTTAACGTTTTTCTGAATTAGTTTCTCAGCAAATTATTAATTGAGGTTCTACTTATGGTAGCCGCTTAGATGTTATCAGTGGATGCCGCATTAGAGATACATTCCGTATTTTAACATGTTTTTGTAATTTATGCTCAGGTTGACCATGGTGGCATAGATATAATAAAGTAAAATATAATTGTCTATCTACATTATCAGAAAAAAATCTCTCATAAACTGATAAATACACGATAGACAAGCGGATAATTAATGATGATAAATTATTAGGAGATATCATTTTCAATTGTTTGTTGACATTAATTTTATGTTGAACCGAATGAAAGAAGAATCAGAAACTACGTTTGACGACGAATATACGTTTGAAGACAAATATAATAAGGCTACGCATTATTATACAGTTTAAAGCCGAGTTTTTTGAAAATCGGCTTTAAACTGTAATAAAAATAATCAAGTTATGTCGGGTTAACATGTAAAATAGTTTTAGTATCAATAGTCCGTTTGTCAAGTGTACAGTATATTCAACAATAGTTTTGATGAGATTTCCCTTAATATGGGGAGATTCGAATAAGTTTTATTTTCTAAACTTAAGATTTTATATTTTTGTCAGAGGAATAATCTCCATTCTGTTATGTCAGAGATTTTCCTCACAATTTATATAGACTTATTATATATTATTAATAATTACATTATGTTTAATCTGGGTCGTGCGGTAGATTTTCTCAGTATGAGGCAAGTCTTCGAAATGCCGCTCCCTTAAATGTTTTTTCTTTTTTTGCTTCCCTTCTATTCAATACAATTTATTATTGTGTTCACTTTAGAACGATGCTTCTTTCTTCCACCGATCCCAAAAACCGACTTAACTCGATTCTGTTCTCTCTCTCTCTCTCTCTAAATATTGTAGTTCTCCAGTTACCTTGTTTCCTGTATCACGATTTAATTACCTATTGTTGAAAAATGATTTACCCCTTTTTTCTATTCATTCGTTCTTCTGTTTATTTAGCAAAACGACCCTCTCTCTCTAAATATTGTAGTTCTCCCGTTACCTTGTTTCCTGTATCACGATTTAATTACCTATTGTCGAAAAATGATTTACCCCTTTTTTCTATTCATTCGTTCTTCTGTTTATTTAGCAAAACGACAAAAGTTTCCATGCGGGAAGTTCGAACTGGCTCTCACAGATCTTCCATCATTAAAATTCTATTTGAAATCATTTTATACATAAATTTGTTTTATCTCTTGAGAAAATATTTGTGCAGTTGTATTTATCTATCTATCAACTTAATGTTTTTTCTGAATTAGTTTCTCAACAAATTATTACTTGAGGTTCTACTTATGGTAGCGCTTAGATCCCCGATATGTTATCAGTGGATGCAGCATTAAAGATACATTCCGCATTTTAGCATGTTTTTGTAATTTATGCCCAGGCTGACTATGATGGCATAGATATAATAAAATATGATGTAATTGTCTGTCATTATCATTAAAAAAATCTCTCATAAACTGATAAATACACGCTAGACAAGTGGATAATTAATGATAGTAATACATTATCATTAAAAAAAATCTCTCATAAACTGATAAATACACGCTAGACAAGTGGATAATTAATGATAGTAAATTATTAGGCGATATCATTTTCGATTGTTTATTGACATTAATTTTATGCTGAACCGAATTAAAAGAAGAATCAAAAACTACGTTTGACCGACGAATATAAGACCGAGTTTTGGATATTTGCCTTTAAACTGTAATAAAAACAAACAAGTCTATGTCGGGTTAACATGTAAAATATTTTTAGTATCAACAATCCGTTTGTCAAGTGTATATTCAACAATAGTTTTGATGAGATTTTCCTTAATATGGGGAGATTCGAATAAGTTTTATTTTCTAAACTTAAGATTTTATATTTTTGTCAGAGGAATAATCTCCATTCTGTTATGACAGAGATTTTCCTCATACTTTATATAGACTGCCATGAGTCTATATAAAGTGTGAGGAAAAGCCACAGAGCCCCGTCAAGGCGACACCCATTCTGTGGGGTTTTTTGTTTTCCCAGAAACCTCCCTCATGGCCAGACAGTTTGACCAATGAGGGACAAAAACTGGGTTACCAAGTCCGGGAAAATAAGCCAGTCGAAGCTATGCCCGACTGGCTGGTCAACTCCTGTCAGTCCAAAGTCAATTCCTTGAGTCCTCCTCAGGTAAGGGAAAAAGTCTGTCCGCGAGAGTTCTGATGTGATGTCGTCTTCCAGATCGGTTAGGTCCTTCTCACAGATGTTAAAGGGTTTGAGGTTACAGATCATGAAAAATAAGTAAAACTTAAAAACTAAAACTATTGTACAGCTTAAAAACTAAAACTATATACAAAAACACAAATCGGGAGAAAAAAACGAAGGGAGCCACGCTCGTCCTTCGTGAAGTCACATCCTGTCAAGTCCGGTACTCATTTTCTATATAGGGTTGAAAGTCGGGATCTGGTTGTTGAAATGTCTCAGTCTCTGTACGTGATTTTCTGTCAATGTCGTCTACTAGATCGGTTAATTCGTCTCTAGCGGTCGAGAGATGTTCTGCTAAAAAATCTTTTACAATTCTAAGTGATGTTGGAAGCAAAGTAGATAAGCGGAGGAAGAGAAGGGCTATGTGATTTCTTTTAAGTGCGAGCTATATTCGAATCTTAGCAGAAACACTGGGGCAGATTAATTATCGCTGCTGCATTTTCTGAATGGTTGAAAAAGCAATTAAATACTATTTCGTATTAATTCCAATTCACGGAAGTTATTTTGTGAACTAATATCCTTTCGAAAAAAATTATTAATTTAGAAATTGCATTGCAAAATGGATAGTTTATCTGTTCTAACCATAAACTTTAGTCTGAATCCACCTAAATAGTCGAGTATTGTATCAATGCAAAAGAAACGATTTTTCTGTGTGAAAAATATTTTTCATATGTGAACATGCCACGTTCTTGCTAAGATAGGCCGAAAAGCTTCTGATATGTCATTATCATTTTCAATGTTTTCGGCTAGTTGAAAGCTATTTGCTATTCCGATGGTGTGGCATGAGCCTAGAAGACCACTTAACCATTGATATCTTTGCATGACTGATTTCTCAGGTAAAAATACGAACATAAAATAGATTATACTAATATATCTTATGCTTTCTGACTTGCTCCCCGTGATTATTCAATAACAATGCGTAGCTATTATAGTCTTTTTAGCCTACTCTTGATTCAAAATCAAAACAGGCACTATCAGAAGATATAGGCCCAAGCATGAATGTAGAATCAGATATGATGATTCGCATTTGACTGTTTAGCATAATTAAATTAATTTTGTTAGAATACTATATATAGAAACGTTGTTCGTTTTTAATCTAGTAATTTAAAAAAAGATGTTGTGCTTTTTTCTACAAACATTGTTTTCCAATTTAACTCCTCTTCCCTTAACATTGGTGGACAATAGAACAATTTGATTATCATATTTAAATTCAGCACATTAAAATTACAAGATTCGCCAGGAAATTTAATTAATAATGAGCAGAAAAAGCTTGTTTTTTATACAGACTATGCAATATTGGAAGAAGGTAAATTTTAATTAATTAATCATAATTCAGCCATGACTATCAATGTTTGAAAATAACACAAGAAATTATCTTAGCTGTGAATATCTTTAAAGATATTCCGTATGAAATTTTGCAGAATAACATAATATTTAAGAGCCGTTTAAATCCTAATTGAATGTTGTAAAAAAATCCATAAAATCTGTTTTATAAAATAAATTATGAGCTTTATTTAACTGTCTGGCCATGAGGGAGGTTTCTGGGAAAACAAAAAACCCCACAGAATGGGTGTCGCCTTGACGGGGCTCTGTGGCTTATGGAAAGTAATTTAATGCCTTTAATAAATTTCTTTCCAACCAAGAACACCCGAAAGTTTAATACTAAATTAAATATTTTACTTATTCTTACTTATATCCAATTAAATAGAGTTTCTCATACAAAATTATTCTTAATTTTTATATGAAAATCCTAATATTTCATCAAATTACTCAAAATCTTCATAAATTGTAATTTCAATCAAAATAACGGTTGTTTTCGTTGGAAGCAGGTAAAGTATGTTTTATACGTAAACAATTCATTGTGGTAAAATTAATAAATTCAATAATTGTAATTTCATTTAAGTAAAGACTTTCAAATTTTATTAAAGACTTAATGTTTGTTTACTTTTTAAACGGGATGTAATATTTAGAGTTGCGAAAAAATTTATAATCTATGTTAAGTTGAAACACTAAAACGCGTGAGAAAAGAACATTGAATCAAATATTAATTCAATTAATTTATTCATTCAGAATAACGATTGTATCCGAGGTTCCCGTCCCAAAAAATCTCGATTCCCGATTCTCGAGAAAAATTTTTATAAAACTCAGGAATTAAAAATATTCTGAGAATTTCTATTCTGAAAATTTCATAGCGATACATTAATTATTTTGGCGCTGCGACGTCTTCAAGCCAATAAACTAAGTGGATATGTCAGATGATTTATCGTGCGTAACTTGGTTACAAATCTCAATAGCAAGTCATCAGTGATTAGTCTCTTATGAGATCAGAAATAACTAAATTTCTGGAAATGATTTGTTGAGTATGGTGATAAAATGGCGGCTAACATGGTGATGAAGACAATAATGAATGTTATATCTTCTTTAGCGTCATTAGAAAGCAGTAAAATTTATTTGCCAATAAACAATGGTGATAATGATTTTTTATACGCTCAATGACTTTATTTTATTAATAATAATTTTTAAATTACAGTATTTTAATTTCGTTTTATGGATAAATTTCCAAAAAATTTTATTTTATATAAAAATGGGTTTTAATTATTACTTGTGTATCGTATAATTTTTTGATGGTATTTGTATTTAAAATTCTTCCGACAATTTATATATATAGCAGTAATAACATATTACACTGCAAATTTAGAACTTCATGTATTAATTTTATCTGTTTATAAGAAATTAATTACTTATAATAATAATGCATACATTTTTTTATTTTCTTCGCAACAGATTTACTGACAGTAACTTTTATAATCTTATCATCTAGTACAGGGGTTTTTAATTTTTTGATGACTCCAGATCCCTAATGATTATCCAATATGGTCCCATACCATATTCACTTGACTATGAAAAAAAAAATCATCATCATTCCTTACATTAGTTGCCAGTAACATTTTGTTTATATTAATTAAAGATCTTCCCAAAGGGAACTTATATTATGAAACTAACATATTAATTAACAGATTACATCTAAACTGGCTATGAATAAAGAATGAGCAACACTTATTTACCTTATAATTAGCATTATGGAAGGAAAACTTAAGAAAATATTTCGAATAGGAAATTTACGAACTGGATTTTTATCCGTATATTAATAAGAAATACAAAACTTATACAGACCTTGCATAAGTATTTTCGCGATTTTCACCGACTAAACGTTGTTTGCGATAGCATGTTCCATGGAAATTTTAGTTCTTTTTGATGCCTACTATCTCTTCTCTGAGTTTGTCGCTGCTTTGACAGAACACCCTGTGTAGAGAAGTACAATAATATATATCAAAATAATAATATAATGTCCATGTATATTGTATACTATTTACATCAAAAATGGAATCCTACACAAATAGTAGGCTACATGTATAGGCTATATCAGTGATTCTCAACCATTGGGTCGCGTTAAATTTTAATGGGTTGCGAAGGAACTGGTAAAATACCGAATTAAAAATATAAAAATAAATAAATAGACAAAATGTCTTTTACGTTATTTTTGAAAATTAATTATGAGATTCTGAATAGTATTAATTTCTTGTACGTTAATATCTTAAGTTAATTTTGACATTGTGAAGGTACCTTAAAGTCTATGCGCACATTTGTTCCGCCTGTACCGGCATTCAGCGGCACATTCCCCTTCCCAATTTTGCTAGTTTTGAACTAGTGTATAATTGTCAGTTGTCAGAAACAATAAGAATAACTTTGTATGTACTGTACATACATTACCGTTTGTTTAAGTAGTCAGTGTGTTCATTTAGTGTGTTAAAATTAGTAATCGTATTTTGTATTTCATTGAAGTGCATGTTTTTGTATTGAAGTATAAGAATTACTGTGCATGTTTTAAATTTACAGTTCGTGGTTATATTTCGTTTTATGTGAGTAATACATCGTAGTCCATTATACTATAAGTTAATCTGAGTACATACAGTATCATGTTGATATACTATTTTTTTATTTTATATTATAAACAATTGGGTCGCAGTACGATTTCAAAACAATATGTTGGGTCGCGATAGGATTTAAAAAAAAAAAAAAATATATATGTTGTGTCGCGGGGTCAAAAAGGTTGAGAACCACTGGGCTATATCACATCTGATGGAGTCAGCGCACTTCCTTGTCTCGATCAAAGCGATTTCAAAAAAAAAAAAAAATATGTTGTGTCGCGGGGTCAAAAAGGTTCAGAACCACTGGGCTATATCACATCTGATGGAGTCAGCGCACTTCCTTGTCTCGATCAAATATGATGTATACACTGTTTTCCTATAAAAGAGACCTTTCAAATACAATATATAGTATATAAATTATGTCTTAACCATCACTAAAAGAAAGTAGTAATCTATATTAATTTCAATTTCATTATGCGGTATATAAAATTCAAAAATTCATTAGATGGATTAACAGCTTGGAAATATTTCGGATTTTCACCTATAGGATCCAAATCTGATTCCCTGAAAAATTTAAGGAATCTGTACCCAATGGCTTAGACACAAGAAGCTCACACTTCAATGGCTGAGAGGTTTGTCATAATCTACAGTTTGATATTATAAGATAATTTTAATAACTTAATACAGAATTAAAAATATGAGATTATATATATAGGATATACATAATACATATTATTATTATTTAAATAATGGCTTTTAAAATACTATATATACAGTGACTCTCATGGTTATTCGTACGAATAGTGAAATCTTTATTTATCCGTAATTAAAAATATATAAAAGTAATTCATCGTGTTTATTTTATTATTAATAATTTATTTATCCTGTCAAAAGGAAATTTAGAAAAAATTAGCTTAAAAAATGGCATAAATTAATTTATAAAAAATATTTAAAGGAAACATCGCAGCATTTTAGCTCTCATAGTTATTCGTACAGTGATGTTATTTGTAATAATTAATACAACTAAGTATTTTGTTGGATATCCGTTCTGTTGAATAATGCTCTTAAGTCTCTTTGGCATTGATTGTACCAACTTTTCACAATATTCGACTGAAATTTTATTCCATTCATCTACTAATATTCGTTTCAGTTCATTTTTA
>AYEL01090451.1:0-100397 GCA_000484575.1 Olivierus martensii
TTTTAACACTGTATTAAGTGGAGAATCTATATATATATAGTATTCCATAAGCCATTATTTAAAAATTCATAATAAACTGTAATTAATTTTTCAGATAAATCACCATTCTTATAACTCAACAAATATTGGAGAAAAAGCCTTCTCTCAACTCTCCAATATTACATTTATTTATTTTACCGTCAGAGGGCGAATATTTTCTCGGTAAATGGATCGTACATCTGGTAAACATTTAAATGTAGACAATATAGTTTTTTAACAGTAGTCTAATAAGTAAAATTTAAAATTTGCATTACATTGATATATATTTATAGGTTATATTGGTATACCGTTATACCGATATAGAAATATCAGTATAACGGTAACGGTATACTAGAAAGTTAAATTAATGATTATTTTAGTTGATTTGGAGAGTCCAGATACTAGTGAAGATAGTGGAACATCTCAAGATGTTGGTGCATCTACTCTCCAGAATGCTATTGGAGACGACGAAGATAATTCCGGAAAAAACGAAAGAAATCAACAGTCTTGCATCAGATTATCGGGATTAGATCGTGATGGACGAAGTGCGTTTTCTCCTTATAAAGTAAGTTATTTCATTACAACTATAAGAATAGGATTTTACTTGGCCAGCCATTTTCCGTTCATTTTGACTTTAGCAGTTTGGGTTTTCCATTAAAGACAAAACTCATCAATTCTATAGATTAATAAATGAGTTATTATTTTATCACAGTTACAGATTCATCACACTGCCATTTGATTGATAGTTCTGTTGTGTTAAAAGTAAAATGCATGGCTTTTAGCTGATAAGATAAAATACTTTGCAAGTAAACTGTGCAATTTAATTGCTATATTTGAAATATATAAAATAACTTCAAAATACTTCCTGAAAATATCTTCATAAAAAAACAAACACATCAACTTTATAACCTACCCAATAAAAGTTTTACTGGTGTTTTTAAACTGTTGATGATTATGTTATTTGTTATCATTACCATATTGCAACAGTTACAGACTTCGTCCTTTCTGATGACTATCAATTTGTTTTTGGATCATACAAAATTATTAATAAAAGACCACAACAAGCCCTTTTTTGAACAAAAACATATTTTTTGGTTTGATTAAAAGTATTTCAAAAAGAATGCTAAGTTGGCTATGATTCTGTTTATCTATTCAGCTGAGAAAAATTTTCCAGTTGAATGAGATTACTATTTATGAACAGTGAATTTTGCTACATACTGAAAAAGTAATATTGATACTGCGACATGATTTAATAAATCTATTCCCACTAATAAAATGACTTATGAAAGGTCATTCAATTACATTTTAACTGTTAAGCAAGCTATGA
Organism: Olivierus martensii; assembly: GCA_000484575.1. NCBI lineage: Eukaryota > Metazoa > Arthropoda > Arachnida > Scorpiones > Buthidae > Olivierus > Olivierus martensii. Next base: position 1,346 of record AYEL01090451.1, read on the forward strand.
AATAATGATTATATAGCATTCCAAAAGATGCCTTTGATGTATAGAAATGCTGACAATAGTGCATTAATGATCAGAGTAGTATTTTTACATGTAGCTTACATCAAATTTATAATTTTTAATAGTTAAAAAATTCCATAATAATAATTTATTATAATTTAACAGCCATCTACTGTACTTACTAATCTACAAAGAGGAAATGTCCAAACACAAACAACCTGCCAGCTTCCAGGTAAACTTTGTACTAAATTTATATAGTGTATAATATAATATTTCTAAAAATTTTTGTATGGTATTCATTAGAGAGAAGTGTTCATCAGTTAGCTGCTCAAGGAGAATTATTCAGTCAACATTTTGGTTTGTATTTCATTATTTTGTATTATAAAAATAAATAGAAAATTTCTATTATTACAAATGTTAGAAAAATATTATAGATATTATAGATATTTAATCAATATGCTAAAAATAACATAAATAGTATTACTAATTTGTATAATTACTTAGAAATAAATTTCATTATAAGAAATAAAATAGTGTTTTTTTTTTATTTTACTCTTACTTAGATGAAGATAATAGTTTACTGGACATGCAAGATAAGAATGGATTTACACCTTTATTATGGGCAAGTGCATGTGGTCAATTAGCCACAGTTAGATTACTCTTGGATAAAAATGCAAATGTTAAGATAAGTGGTAAGAGAGGGGAGACTGCATTGTTATTTGCTAGTGCCAATGGTCATGCTCATATTGTTCGTAAATTACTTCAACATAAAGCTGATGTAAATGAAACTGATCAGGTATTATCTAATTGTTTAGTCAAGCTATAACAATAATTTTCATTTCTAATAAACATTATTGTCTTGCAATTAATTTTTGTAGGATGGTAATACTTCATTAATGTATGCATCATTTTGTAATCATGCCTTATGTGCACATGAATTATTGACTGCTGGAGCTGACATCACAATAGAAAATAATAATAAAGATACTGCATTTAACATAGCTGTAAGAAGGGGTAGTAAACAAGGTATGCAGTTCTTTAAGAAAAATTATTTAAATGAATTGAATTGTGAGCAAAGACAATTCAAATTATTAAAATTTATTTTCTGATAATTATGATTAAATGAAGCCTTGCATTGTTAATTAAAATTAATAAACAAGAGCACTAAATTTTCAGAAAAATACTATTTATTTAGAGAGAAAGTTTTCTGAATTTAGTGTACCAAGAACAGAGTAGGTTTGTATATCTAAGCAAAGTTGATGGGACTCCAACCAGTTAGAAAATTGAATCTACATATGTTGGAATATATGTTATACAAACAGTGGGATACAAAGATTTAATATTAAAAATAGTTATATAAAAAAATAAACATAAGTCACATGGTAATGAATTTATTTACCATCTTGAAGGATTGGGATTCAATTTAGAATCCACACCTCCAGTTTCATAAGGAGGACCAGGTCATGGCATATACTTTTGGTTTGAACATCAGTATACTCAACGTTTTGTGTGCAACTCATTTATGACAGCATATTGATGCCATGTTTATGCCTGTAAGACCAGCCTGTTTCAGACTTGGCTCGGCTCATTAACAAAAATTCAATACTTTTGGAGACAATAACACCAATATCTGAGTTATAAACAAAATATACATAATTTTTATATTCATAACTTAAAGAGCATGTTTGAATTTTCATGAGTATTTCTGTTTTTAGTGTTTTACTTCTCAATTCTATTTTTTTAAGAATAAATATGATGGTCTGCCAAAAGACAAATTAGTAGTGCAAAAAAGGTACAATATGAAATCTCTGTATATTTTGAATATTATTTGTTCAATATTCAGTCATTAAAATTCTACAAAAATATTAATCTATTAACAGTCATACATATTCACATATTTTAATAATAGATTAGAATCTTGCTGATTCTTTGTTAGGACTAAATATGCTGGATAACTTGCTTTACACTTTAACTACTGCTGTCCACCTTATTTTAATTTTTTAAGTAAGATTAAAGCACTTACTGCAGTATAGGAAAAATTTTAATACAGAAATGAACAAATGTTTTCAGCATATTACACCATCAAAATCATGTATTAAAGTTTTTCATACTTCAGTAAATGCTTTAATCTTATTTAAAAAATTATAGCAGATAATTTAATTGGAAATATAGTTAGGTAGATATAATAGTTTATTTGTGCACGTATGTGTACTTTTTAATTATTTTTATTATATTTTTGATTTCCTTTGGTTATTATAAGTATAGAATTTGCCATTTCTATATTTAATTTTATAACTTCAGCATATAAATTTATAAAAAATATAGTTAGGCAGATATAATAGTTTATTTGTGCACTTATGTGTACTTTTTAATTATTTTTATTATATTTTTGATTTCCTTTGGTAATAGAATAAGTATAGAATTTGCCATTTCTATATTTAATTTTATAACTTCAGCATATAAATTTATATAGTTTTCAACATATGTTAAATTAATTATAAAAAATTTGATTATTATTATTTTATAATTTTTTATAATGACAACCTTAGTCTTTTATGACCATGTGCCCACTGCACCCCATAATTGTTACACCACTGTTCATCAGCCTCTCTATAGTTAAATAATTGAATAGAATAATAAAAGAATAAAAAATAATTATTTCATAATAATCAAGATGATATATATAAATTCAAATATTGTAGTAGAAAAATTTTAAATATTCTGGTTATAAACATTAAATCTGTTAATTTAGACATATATACTGTATATAGTAAATGTATAAAAATGAACCATCTTTAATTTAATCTTATAAAGCAGAAAAAATTTGATTAAAAATTCTTAGAAAGTTATCCAAGACTTTGGAGGAATAGGTCAGTAGAATTTTATCATTAATATTTGCATTCTTCCCTTCTCAGTTTCAAGAAATAAGCTCTGTTTCACTCATTATCTGAAATTTTGACTTATATAATTAAACTGTCAATGTATCTGTAATTGTTTGTCTGTGGGCTGTTTTGTTTATAGTTTTCTTTATTTCTTGACCAACTCAATCTTTGAACAACAGCAATTATTTTCCAAAAAATTGCCATCACTCATCATCAGTAAATTTTTCTGTACTGATTTGCATAATATTCATTATTTCTTTTTCAAGCTGTCATTATTTTATTTTGTATTTCACATGAAAAGAATAAGAATATAAATTAAACTTTGTTCTTATTTTTTTAAATTCTGTTAATTTATCTTCTTTAATATTACATTATTTAATTTTTAAAATTTTAATTTAATTTTAAAATTATATCAAAGACAAAATTTTAAAAATTAAATAATGTAACAGTCTGTGCAACCCCATTTTTGTTTCACAGTCTAATATAATGGACATTCTTCACCATACACAGCTGACATCTCTTCCTTGATTGATTGTGCAGTTTTCCTTTGAAGCTATAGGAACCATAAAATGGCTCAATACTCAATTTTGTCCAACATTATACCTTTTACTATAATGCTTCTAACTCTGGTTAAACAATACCTATCAAAACAAAAAAGCAGGCATACAAAGCGCATAACAGTAACATAGTAATATTAAATCTTGGAGTAGGGAATGTAAATATGTAAATATAATTAAAATAGGCATTTTTGTAGATTTACCTTTTTATTACATTGTAACTTTGACAACAAATATAATTAAACTTTGCCTATTTTAATTATATTTACATTCCTACTCCAAGATTTATGTACAAATTGTGGAAAAAATAGGACTTGTAACGAAATGGCAGTTCTAAATTAATATTTTTAGTTAATTTAATCTTTATTTCCTGTATTTTTTTTTTTTAATTATTAGATTATGTAAATTATTGCGGTTATCTTGGGTAAGACTGAAGAGGGAGCATATGAAGTCGAAATGCATATCTGTTCCATGGGATAACTGCTTTGTGTATTTTTTAATATTTACGTTTTAGAAGTTTGTTTTACAAGTTTTATATTTTTTAAAAAGTTTAGAATGTTGTCAAAGTTACGATGTAACAATGTAATAAAAAGGCAAATCTACAAAAATGCCTACTTCAATTATATTTATAGTAATATTGTTTCCTATAGAACTGTAATTGTAAACAATGATAGGTCAGTAACATCATTGTTTACAATTACAGTTCTATAAGACACAAAATATGGTGAGGATAAGATCTTTGTCCTTTCCTTATATTTATTTAAAGTTCCTCATCAATGATCTTCAGATTTGGAGAGAAGAGAGAAATAAATAATAAATACATATACTCCTAATCAAAATATTTTTAAGTTCATAATATTTCTTCAACCTTTGTGGGTCCAGAAGATAGTACAAACCACAGGTTAACTGCTGCCCTAGAGCAATATCAAACTCAGTTCTTATGGAGGGCCATTTAAGAACAATGCAATATTGAAGGGGACTACCTTTCAATTTGTATTGTTTACTATCATTAAATATTAGAGTATTCAAAATATCATTGTTTACAAAGCAATGCTGAGGTAGCCATATTTAAACATTCAAATCAGTTGCCTTCCTATTTTAAAGCAGAATAAAATTTGAAAAAATTACACACATTGTTACTTTGAATAATAATAAATAATTTTACTTGTACAGTATTTTCCTGTTAAAAATTAAGACTAATTAAATTTTTAGAAATATTTGAGCCAGTGAGTGGGCCACACTAGAATGCTGGGGGCCATGTTTGACATGTTTATCTTACTTGTTAGAGGGTTTCAATATTTATTTCATTCAAATAAAATATTTATCTGAGATACTACCCCAAAATAAGTGAAATATCTTTTCTATTATACCTGATGTCAATCATTTTGAATTTTCAACAAAAAGAAATATAAAATTAAATAATGGAAAAGGTCAAGTGATTGATTCATATATCTTGACTAACTGTTATGAATATATCCATAACAGATAATTATATCTAAAACAAGAAGCAAATTTTACTGCTCATATCCAGAACATTTTGATTAAATTTTGCTGTTGCAGTATTTGATTTATTTGAGGTAACACAACAATTATTTTATTGCTCTTTTGAATTGTTCAATAATTTATGAAAGTTAAACATGTTCTCTACTAATTTAGTGTTTCTATTTATTAATTTTAAAATTAATAAACAGAATTGTCAACATTTCCTTTTGATTATTAACTGAGCTACTTATTTTGAAAGGTTATGTTTTTTGGTATATCATGAATTACAAATATATTTATGAATATTTTTAGACATTTAAGTAAATTGTTTTTAATTTGATTTATATTTCAAAAAGATTCAATTATAGTATTATTGCTATTACCAATAATTTAATTCAGAGTGATCCTATTAAATATTCTGAATAAATTGAAGGAAATCATCATAATATTAATGACAAGATTTATAATATAATTTAAATGTTTTATTGAATAATTAATTTTAAGAATGGATTGAACTGTATTCTAATTTATCAAATTTTATTTATTACAGTGCAAGCAGTGATGGAAAAATATATGTTAAATTTACTGTTGAAAGCATAATTAGGAATAAAATTATTTTAAATGTAAATAATATATACACATTATTAAATGAAATATTTTATTACAAAAATGATACAAATGGTGTGAATTTTTTCAATAAAATATTAGACATTTCTACAATATGGATCACATTCTTCTCTTCTGAGTGCTGATATAAAGTACTGAAAAGAAAAATGAATAAAATATTTTAATTACTTTATCTAATCAATAAGATCATTGTTAATCATTTTACAATTTTGCTTGAATGTGACTTAGATATAAAATTCATAATTTTGATGATCATTTCAACTTGCAAAAAGTTGAGAATTTCTGGCAATTCATAGAATACAAAAATAATAATTAAATTTTTTAATTCTATTTTCACTATTAATATATAAACATTTGTTAGTATATTGTTATGCATTATCAATGGATCACACATTATTGTCAATAGATCCATTGCTCAAATTCATCACTAAATAATTCAAAATTGTTCAATTGTATTATCCATATTGATTGATATGGATAACACAATTGAGCAATTTTGAATATCAGTATCAATACTTAAAAAAATCATATACTGTGTAAATCTGGAGACCGCTCTGAACGAACCGTCTCAACCGAGGTCTCAACGACGAATCTGAACGATTGGTCTCAACGACAGATCTGACGATAAATCGTTCCTATTGAATTGATATTCATTAAGTATATGATTTTTTTAAACATCACTTTTACAACCACATATTAATTAGGAAATGTCAAGAGAACAAAAAAATAATAATAAAATAATCAAAATCAGAATTTCTCCAAAAATATGAATTTTGATGTATTAATAAATTTTTGTAACTTACAAAGGGAGGCTCAGACATTCAAGTCACCAATTTTTTTTTAAATTGCACACCACTTATAACACTACTGTCACACTACTGTCTTAGTCCCCTAAAGGCCGCCACACACGGAGCGATTTGTCGACCGTCAGATGATGACTGATCGAAACGATCTGTGGTTGTGATCGATCTCACGACAAATCGCTCCGTGTGTGGCGGCCTTAAGACAATATAATGTGCAAACAACAAATTTTAAAATCAAGTGAGAAATTTCATGATGAGTTCATGTACACTAGAATTCAGAAATAGCCAAGATGTCCCAGCATTGTAGTGATTAGTGTCTTACTTTTGTAATTGCATGATCATTGATTTAATCTCAACTTTAAAATGTTTTATGTATATATACATATTATTTTATTGTTAACAGATGATGCCACTTTCCATTTTGAAAAATACTAACTTGTAGTAATTAACTATTACAAGTTATTGTTAATACTAACTATTCTATTGATAATGGCATGTTTATTTGCAAATGTTCTTTCAATTTTAATATTTTTCCCATTTTTCAAATCATCTTTAATAATTTATGAGAATGTTTTTTCTGAAGAGTGTAAACACAGACTCCAAGTAGGATGCTTTTATTTAGGTTCACTACTTGTGTCATTTCATTTCACTTGAAACAAAAATAAATCTTCAGCTTCTTGGTTCTATATTATTCATTAACTGTGAATCAACTTCAATCTCAAGATGATTTTCTTCATCAACAGATTAGCTCTTTTTCAGATATGAGTTTCTTTTCATTTAATATTTTGATAAGAGTGAAACATCTCTTCTCTGATTACCATTATATCTCCAGAAATAATTGATGAGGTTGGAGTAATAAGATTGTTTTCCAGAAGACTTTTGCAATACAAGTAGGCATTTCTCAGATGAAGTTTTGCCACTTTCTTATGCATTGAATTATCATTATTTTGATTTTTAAGAATATTTACAGAACTAGTGCTCTATTCCATTTTTGATATCTATAATGCAGTGTGAGAATCGCGACTATATAATTGTATAGTGCGCATTTTCTCTATGATGAACTATTAATTGTATGAAGAAATAAGTTAAAAAGAAAAGAAAAGAAAATATGCAATAAATTTTGAATATAATAAAAATATCAATGATTTCAAACACTTCATCAACAAAAATTGTTTGGAATACTTTTTATTTGTTACATTGCTGAGAGAGGTGATTTTAAAATACACCACACTCATACTGCATTCATTAAGTTAGCATTCTTAAAGAATGGAAAGTTGTGGTATCATCTGTTGACAAAAAAATATTTTATATGTTTAAAATATTTTGTAACAAATAAAAAAAAATACAAATAACTGTATTTATACAAAATAATATAACATATAAAATATTTTGTAACAAATAAAAAAAAATACAAATAACTGTATTTATACAAAATAATGTAATAAAAAAATAATGATAACCTCAAAACTCAGAATCGAATCAATTCCACAATTATGAAAGTAAACATTAATCACTATATTACTGGGACATCTACATTGTTTTTGAATTGTATTGTATATGAACTCAGCACGAAACTTCTTGCTTGATTTTCTCAACAATGCTTGAGTTGTGCACTTTATTGTTTGCACATTATATTTTTCTAGGAGACTACTACATGTATGCACAATTTCAAAAAATCAGTGAGCCAGATGTCTGAGCCTCCCCTTGTTAGAATCTATTAATATTTATCTTAGCTTCTTAATATTATAAATAAAATTTTAAAAATAACTGAAGGATTTTAGTAAACCATGCAATTTTACTGCTATTTATTATAGAATAACAATCATATCAGACAAAAAAATGTCAAAATTCCAGTAAATGATAGTAAATTTTTTCAACATATATTTATTGAAATTATAGAAAATTATTTGCCAAATTAAAAATATAATAATTTGTACAAATTAATATATTTCAAACACTTAAAATGTAACTTTAACTAATGATTTATTTTGCTTTATTTCTATTTTCCTTGTATATATATGAGATTTCATTATATTAATACAATAAGAGAAGTACTACAATTGAATATAAGCCTTGATAAAAGAGTAAAATTGGCAACAGTCTAGAAGAATAAAGGTAAAAATCAATAAAGTGAATATTTGATATAAAAAAAGATCAGAATATTATAACAGCAGAGAAAGAAGACATGATATTGATAGCTAGTAGACTTATAGCCATAAATAGCTGATTGATATTTCTTGTAAACTCAAATCATTCTATATGTCATAGGATAGATAATACTAAAACAAAAGATTAATTGTTAAGAAGAATAATGAAAAGTTTCCTTATGAAAGGAAACAAAGAATACAGAATTAAATTATGTTAAACTTGTCTAAAAATCTTTTTACACAATCAGAGAAGACACCATATGTTAAACATATCCTGAAACTTTTTCATATCAGTATCTTTAAAAAAATTTTAAAAAATTGCAATATTTATTATTTTTTATTAAAAAAATTCAAATTTTAATCCAATTTTTATGGAAAAATGATTTTTAAGCATGTTTCACAAGGGGAGGTTCAGACATTCAGGTCACCGATTTTTTTGAAATTTTGCATACTTGTAGTAGTCCCATAGGACAATATAATGTGTGACCAATAAAGTGCACTACTCAAGCAAAGAAGTTTCGTATTGAGTTCATATATTCCAAAATTTAATTAACTTTCGAATGTCTCAGTAGCGTAGTGGTTGAAGATTTGCTTTCATAATTGCACGATCGCTGGTTCAAGTTTTAGCTTTGACAATTTTTTTTGCTTTCATAATTGCGCGATCGCTGGTTCAAGTTTTAGCTTTGACAATTTTTTTATTTTTATTTATTTATTTTATTATTATTTTCATAATTGCACGATCACTGGTTCAATTTTTAGCTTCAAATTTTTTTTATTTTTATTTATTTATTTTATTATTATTTTTTTTCTCTTACATTGTTTTATGTAAATACAGTTATTTATATTTTTTATTCGTTTTAAATATTTTATATATGTTTATATCAACAATGGTTTCTATATATTTTTTGTCAATAGATGACGCCACTTTCTATTCTGTAAAAATACTAACTTTCTGATTGCAAAATGAGTGTGGTGCATTTGAAAATTACTTCTCTCCGCATTTGTAACAAATAAAAACTATTCTGAATTAACTGCAATAATCAAGGTATTCCTGTATTTGTAATTAGAGGAACACTTGCACTATATAATCAAAATATAGAAAATAGATTAGCACATTAAGCAGTGTCATCAACACACAAAAATATATTTTATTTAGAAACGTTTTCTATATCATAGATATTTTCATCATGTATTTTCCATTAATTTATTATTATTTATTGTTATTGTTCTAAACAGAAAGCTGATGAGGATATCTATGATATCAAAAACGTTTCTGAATAAAATATATTTTTGTGTGTTGGCACTGCTTAATGTGCTAATATATTTGCTATATTTTGATTACTAAGTCATAAAAGCATTAAAAAATGAACTTCTATACTTGCACTATATTTGGATATTTTTAAGATTTACTGAATTGAAATTTAAAAAAAGACTATGTATTAGTCTTTTCTTAAATTTCAGCAATACCTTGCATAGTCCAGTTTCAAATAGTCTGGGTTTCACTATAGTCCAGATTGTAATTGTTGATAAAAAAATTTTTAATTTGCTTTATTTTTTTAGAATAAATATGAAATGTAAGTGTGCTTGCTACTTACTATATATATATATGACTGGAATAGCCACTATGACGAGCTGAGACAAGCAGGTGGGCTCCAGTGTTGCCAAATTTATCTGAACAACGTTTGTTATAGTGCCGCTCTCTCAAGTGCATCGTCAGTTGCTGTTTACTGCCAAACGTTTAATTGAGTCATTGAATGGGAACAAATACTGGGCCCAGTTCATCAAACGCTTAATTGAATCATTGAATGGAACGAATACTGGGCATATCGGCGTTTGCGACTCATCAGCCCGTGGCAGCCCAGTTCAAGTGGGAATCCGCCTTTACACAGAGCACTGCTCTGGGTTTGTAATGGCGCCAAGCGGCCGACTTGGAGAAAGCAAATGCGTTCACCTGCTGGGCAAGCCCTTTTTATCTATTCGTCTTTATGGGCTCGGATCCACTTTCTGTCCCCTTCTGTCTATTATAAATCTCTATAAAAGATTTTAATGTTTAATGCGTAAAGAAAAAAGATTTTAATGTTTAATGCTAAAGAAATAATTATTAATGTAAGAATTTACGATTTAAAAAAAAAATATGAGCAAATCGAAAATTTCTTGGAACCAGTTATAATTTTTCCCATAGGTTACGTGCCTCGATTAGTCCGGTTTCAATTATTCCAGAAAGAAAGAGGAACCAATTAACCGGACTATGCGAGGTATTGCTGTATATAAATAAATGTAAAATTTTTATATTTTAAATTTGTAAAAAGTATTCTTGTTATACTTAATTTATAACAGTTTTCAATTTTACAAATAATAGATTTTTATATCTATTGTATATTATTAACAAAAATTTTTTATCTCTAACTCAAAAGTTTTTGAATTTTATATTCAGAATTGTTTGTTCATGTGTAAATAAAGAGAATCTATATTGAGATTTATAAAAATAATCTGGGTTTATATTTGAAAGAACTGCATATTTAGCAATAAATTGAAGCATATCAAATGAAAACTTGAATAGAGAATTCCAAAACAAATAAGATATATAATTAGTGAGAATTAATTTAAAATATATTTTTTAATCATTTTTTTTAATTTTTACTATTTAAAAGAGTTAATTTATATTCAATGTAACATTGAATATTATTGAAAACCAAGTATTTATTCAAGGCAACACTAATCAATTTATTTATATCTTTAAATTGAAATATGTAAATGTACAATAGTTTACTTGAATGTAAAGAAATATTTTATAATATTTTCAATTAGATGAGGAGTTCCCAAAGTGCGACTCGCGAGCCAAATGCGGCCCGCGATATCAGATCATCCGCCATCTTGAATTCATAGACATTACATTTTTACAAAAAATAAATAAATTATATCGTATTATAATTAAAAATTGTTCAGTTAAAAAAAAATACATGTATAAGTGCTTCCAAATATGTTTTCATTATTTGGAAGCACATATATGAGAAAAAACTTTTTCAGTCATGAGTATTAATAAGTCCAAATTGAGATCAAAATTAACTGATGAAATGAACTTTTACCAGCGGTATTAAGGATACATTCGACCGACTTAGAACCATGACTCAATAATATTATTAAAAATACTGCACAAGTTTCACACTTCAGATCGATGAATTTATTATTTTCTTTTATTTGAAATTATTTAGTTATTTTTGTTTAATTATTTTTGAAACTATTATTTAACATTATTTAGTTATTTTTTAATTATTTTTGAAATGTGTTATTTTAAACAGTTTTGTTAATTAAAAAGTAATTATCATCATAAATAAAGAACGACTTGCTATAAAATTATCAATAGTATAAATCTTTCCCTTGTGTCTAACTTTTTATCGATTTGAACATACCCCTTGTGTCTAACTTTTTATCGATTTGAATGTATTTTTCCATAACACCTGTCTAACTTTTTATTGATTTGAACATATTTTTCCATAAAACTTTTTTGACCCGTCAAATATTTTGGAATTTATAATTTAACCCACCTAGGAAAAACTTTGGGAACTCCTGAATTAGATGTTAGCCGATGTCATGGCATGTTGGAAAGTTTTCGCTCGGAAATATAAAAAACGAAACATCTTCGAATTAAGAAATGATTTAAATAACGATATACAGATAACTGTAAATTATTATCTGCCGCCACATGTAGCCAAATTCAGTTTAGCTCCAAGCTTAGCTCTTCGACAATGTCTCAAACATGGCATCTGGAACCCACGTGACACGGAACTAACGAATGAAAGGCTTTCATTGTCGGCAAAGTGCATACTCCTCTATAGGAGCATAGAGTGACTTTAGTAAGAACGGGTTAGTAATTAACGATAGGCAAAGGAATAATTTATCTAAAGCCTGGAAATTTGCTTTACAACAAGTCACACATCACACATTCATCATATGGACACGAACGCTCGAATAGCTTAGTCGGTATTAATTGAAAGTAAAGTTGTCGAGTCATTGGATTATTCACAGCTTATAAACGATTTTGCGAATATTAATGAAAAAAAAACGCTTTTTAATTCACCTGTATTGTAAGAAATTGTTTTAGTGAGTGTATGTTTTATAATATATTAAGTGCATAATAATAATTGCCATAATAATAAAATTATCTGAAACAAACGTTAGAAGTGAATAACATCAGCAATATTTAACATCTTTAAATCTTTAGAATGCTGGAAAATTGAAAGATTTAGGAAACTGAGAACTCGTAGCTTTTATCGTTATATAATTTTTTCCCACCCATCACGTAAATTTTTTCACATTGTTACTTCAAAAGAGCTTATATTATGGGGCAGCCAATTTAATAGTCGCCCCGAGGGGTCTGTCCACTGGGGAAATTTCCTCTCGAGTATCTGTCGCTCTCAGATGGACACGCACCACAAGACAACGGTGGAGTTATCTGGAAGGTTAGATATTAAATTATTGCTTAATCATTTTTGAAAGTTCTCGGAATTCGTGACTCCTCGATAATCACTATACCATTTCCAGATTTGAATATCAGGCCAGCATTTTTAACCAATCCATTTTCTCCTCCCGCGTGAGCTGTAATAAATCTAACTCCTCTACTACAGTTTTCTAAAATCCCATTTTTCTTTGCAACATTTTCTAACCACAGTAGTTGTATGGATATACGTTTCGTCCAAATATTTGATAGATTTATTTTCGCTGCTAATTTCTCCAAGATCCTATTACGTTGATGCTTCATTAGCGTGATGCTTCAACTATTTCCGCATTCTCTATAAGAATGCATCTGTTAGATTTGCATTTTTTTCATGGAAAACCGATTTCATCGAGCTGCTTTCTTATAAATTCCTTTTTATGGTCAAATCCTGCAGTCATTTTCATTTCACTAATCTACTTGGTCACAGTTGGAATTTCTTTTCTTTCGGTATAATAATTGTGCACAATCTTTGGAAGCAGCACTTTATCGAATTTCGTCAAATACAGTTTTGCATTTAAACTCGCTTTGTTTTTATAGGTGAGATAGACTTTTCTTTGTCGATATTCTGTCTTTTTTCCACTCTCTTTGTTTGACAGTTGATGAAGACAATCCAATTGCTGCCGAAGTTCGTTTTATAACTTTATCTATAGCAACAATTATCTGTTTTTACTTATTTCCTGGTCGAAGTAATCCGAAACATGACTTATAATTCGCTTCGAGGAAAATGTCTGATCTGCGAAGCGTGAAAAAATTATTTTCACTACAAATAACCTTATAAGCGAAACATCTATTTTAAACCAGTATTTACTATTTAATGTATCAATGACGTTTAGAGTTTAGCCAAAACCGCCTTCTCTCCCTGTTTTTGATCATCTTTCCCAGTCGGGGTTTTACATCTTACGGTTTGACTATACCTCGGAACATAAAGGAATAAATTAAATATATTCCAGAAATTTGATTTCAAAATATAATTTTTCTTGCAGGTAAATCATTAAAGGTGCTCTGGCCGGCAACTCATCATGTTGCAGTTGTTTTATGAAATCTCAACATCCGAATAGATTAAGGATTTTAACTATTTCATTAAAAAATGTATCAATTCCATATTTCTGTTGTATAATTTATTAAATAAATTGTTTTTAATGTAAAAATTTGGTCTAACAAAATATTTTATTGTGACTGGTAGTAAATGATGTACTGTTAAAACAAAGCAGTTTATCATTTACTTTTGTCACACACACCATTAAATATTTCTAGCCTATAAATATTATGAAAGATATTCAAATTTAAGTATTATTTAATCAAAATACCTTTTTTGGAAGTTTTATATGTACAGAATTATCCATTTAATGATATCACCGAGTGATTTTATCCTAGTTTTTCATTATCGGTTTGAGATCTCAACTAAGAAACTTTCCTCATCACGCTACCACTAGAGATTTAAGAGGCAGTTTTTATTCTCTTTGGACTAGTTGATCCGGAACAAATCTTTTTATTATGTCTTGCCTATTTTTGTCCTGGAATTCCAATCTGAAAGAATTTCTCCGATTGATTAAATTTGGAATTTTGTGTTTAATGATTTTTGTTTCTATAAATTTTTTGTAATTGTCACTTTTAACATTCAAAATTTTTAGCAAAAATATTCAGATTAACACTGACAGCCATACTGCGCATACTTTGATGTCGTTAAATAGGTCTCCAAATAAGATACATACTGTCCGTCCAGCCTTGCCGCGACCATCGACGCGAGTACGCGTGCGCTAACTGAACGAGTCCAGTGACAAAAATAGGGATGACAGCTTCGCGCGTGGATGTTTTCAAACGCCAGCTAACTGAAGTTGAATGGAAGTTTAGTCCTATTGCAGCGCTTCTCAAACTTTTTCATTTGGCGACACCATTTACCCGAGCAAATATTTTCGCGACCCTGGGTATAGAGGTGTATATGAATTAGGAATACGAAATAAAACATTTGCTAAAATTTCTGCGACCCCCAAATTTAATTACGCGACCCCATATGGGGTCGCGACCCACACTTTGAGAAGCACTACCCTATTGTAAATGCTAAATGATTAGTTTCGACGTTGGAAGTAGTATATTTAACAGAACTTAAAAATGATTGAATTATTATTATATTATCTAACTATACCGACTGCGACTCTTCCTTTCGCGTTTGGACTCATCCACCTTAGCTAGGCGCGGCTTTCATGGACGGACAATAATGTGTATATATGTGTTACGGTAAAAATGATTAATCCGGTGATTATGTATAATCACCAACGGTTTTGGTCAAAGTGATAAATTTTTCATATAATGCGAATTTCTCACTTTTACCGCTGATTATGTATACTCGCCGGTTCGTATTGGTAATTATGATAAATCGTAATGAATTAATCAGATTTACCGGACATGATACATAATCGCCAATCTAGGATGGTAAATTTGATTAATAATGATTTTCGTCGAGTAATGAAGTAGTTCACTACCTTCATCGTCATTTATGTAATAAGTTCGGCTTTAAGCGGTCAAAGAAAATCTCTCTCTCGGTTAAATAAATAATCGCCAATGAAGGTGCAGAAATTAGAGTTGACACCCGGATAAAGATGTCTATAAAACTCGGAACATGATTGGCCGGATATTTTGTAAATGATAAAAAGGAGATTATGTATGTTATTGAGATCGAAATCACAAATCAAGATTTGTTAACAGTTGAAAACGAAGGTACAATTGCGTATATTGCAAAATCCAGCAAAAATTATACCAATCTATAGGGGGGTTAAGATACACAAAATATTCCTAATGAACTAGGGGTCAAAAGTCAAAGGTTAACGAGATATATAGAGTAAAAGTTTCACAGTGCGTGTGGTTTGACACTGCGCTTGGCTTCGCTACAGTGTGCAGCGCGACGCGTCCCGTTCCCGTGTTCCTCTACCTACACTACTGTGGAGTCTTCGGGACTGGTCAGGGTCAGGCTTGAGCCTTAAATGCCTTAGTCGGGATTTCTGACACCAGTTGGGTTTGTGTCCCGACAAAACAGTTGATTCTGACCGAATAAACGCGGTTGTGGCGTAAGGACTGGTCATGAGAGCCAGTAGACACAATAAGTCACACAACGCAAATTAACATTAACAATAAACATTAAATAAGATTCTTGTACATTATCGTACATGTTAACAGTTTAACACGTCGGTGGGAAGGATAAATAGCTTGTGGTCGAAGTCTCGAGACAATCGATAGTCTATCGGCATCGGATGCGTTTGTCTACGGCGAAAAATAACGACCATGTTGGAGCTTCAATAGGTTGTAAAAGTTGTTGTATGAAGACCGGCCATGACGAGAGTTGTCGATGGTGACCGATACAGGTGGACGGACTCGGAAAAGGCGTCGTCGGACGGGACAACGATTGTGGGAAAGAGCTCGAATTTTGTTCAGTGGGTCCTTATATCGTTGACGTCTCCTCCCCCATCAGTCCAAAGGCAGGCAGTCTGGGCCTCGAGGTGAACCTTCTTGGCCCGGGTTTCTTTCTCGGACCTTATCCAGACCTAATAATTCAATGGTGTTCGAAGTATCGAGACTGCTTCTACAAAGAGTACTAATGTTAAGTATTGGCAGTTAGAGTAGTCTTAAGAGAGATTGATATTCGAACACTATTGAAGTACTCTAGTCAAACTTACGTTCCTGCGTATCAAAGTTGAATATAATTTAATTCATTATGAGAAATAAATAGGATTCTTTAGAAAATATATAAATAATCAAAAAATGATGTTAATTAAAACTATGATGATGATATTGAAAAATATCAGAATGAACTAACAACTTTATCACTTTCAGTCGACATTATAAATTATGATAAAACTATTTAAATACAATAAATAAATAAAATATCTTTTTTTCAACTTTCTATTCTTTAACTTTTTTAATTTTTATGCAAATTAATATAATCAACATAAAATTTAATGAAATTATATCAAATAAAATTTTAATATTATAACAAATATAAAAAATAAATGCAGTATAATAATTTATTTTAAATATTTTCATAATCTGAAACAGGCCGTGTAGTTGCGAATGGCTACTGTCTCCATTTTTAGATCACATAGATATACCATATGAACGTGGTCTTCGTCGAAGCGATCTCCGCGGATCACATGGAGAAGAGGTCTAAATACTTCGAACAGGTCTGAATATGGCGGAACTTCCGGTGAACTGATCAAACCGGTCCACGAAGTATTCTTTACCGGCACTTCGAACACGGCCATAAGTTCGTAATTGTGACTCGAATAAAGATTATTTTCGATGTGGTTTCCGGCACAGTCCTCTTATCTTCGTACTTTATGATAACTATGATTATTCTTATTCTTAATCATCGTCTTTCGTACGTGATGTTTTTCACTAGTAATATTGATAAGTGCTACTAATTACTTTGTTTTCGCCTTTCGTCGAATCACGTGACCCTCGCTATTTCTTTCGTTCGATCACGTGACCCTCGCACTACTTAGACGCATGTATTATCTCGTTAACCTTTGACCCACAGTATATTAGAGACATTTCGCGTAATTTCGACCCTCCTGTCGATTGATACCATTTTGCCGGGTTTTGCAATGTATGCAATTGTACCAAAATGAAAAATGAGGAAATATGACTTAATGGCGAATGAACTGAGCGTGATACATAAATGCCGAGTAAAGATAATTCCCTATGCGATGACTCGGGGTGGTATTACCACAACTTACCACAAAAGTCATATCCGAGCTATCGATTTGCTCCTAAACGTAGATAGAAGCGTACATCCAAACTCGTATCCTTAGGAAGACTGGAAAACATCTTTGAAAAGAGACGCGGATTTGGCCAGGAGGATGTGAAGAGACGTTGTGAAAACGTACTGAAACGGCTAGAAATAAACGAAATTAAAGATGAGATGAATAAATGCTCAGAGGGTGTGGTAAAAGTGAAGCAACAGAATCGTATAATTAAATTATAGATTAAAACAATAAAGGGTGGAAAATTTCATATTTACCAAATTTATGAACCATAGTTGGAAATTAAGCAAAATCGATTTAAAAGTAATATATTCAGCCATATTTATCAAACTTACCAAGATGATAGGTGATTATGCAAAATCACTAATTAATCACTTTTACCGTAATATACATATACACACTAGGTATCTTATCTGGAGACCTATTTAATGACACCAAAGTATGTGGAGCATGACTGTCAGTGTTAGTCTAATCTGAAAATTTTTGCTAATATTTTGTAAAATAAATAAAATATATACAGGTAGGCCTCGATTAGTGCGAATAATGGGTCCTACGAATTTCTCGCACTATTCGAAGTATTAACCATCTATATATAAAATATGGCAATTGGTTTTCGCTTTGTGAGATTCCGGCCATTAGCCAACCTCACGATGAATAACCACAATACTAAATTAAGAAATATTTATTTTCAGATTTTACATCGTTGTTCATCATCTAAATAAATAACATACCAACTTTTGCTTGAATGTTCGCTTTACTAATCGGTATGCGCTATTAACAAATTAATGTTAATTTTCAGTTAGTAAACCCGGACGAGGAGCAGTCCAGGAACAGTCACTTGGTTTTGAAGGGGTGAAACACCATAAAGATGGGCTTTTTGCCATTAGCTATTTAACATTACTGTTATTTAGCTTTATCGTATAAATATAGTATAGTACAGAATTTTCTCTTTTAAAAAGTATCGAAGTGGATAAAAGGATTGTAAGTATTCTATCAATTGTTTTTATATTTAGAACAAATTTCATATCTATATATATAAAATGCAAGGTCTGTCTATTCCACAAAGACTCCGGTAATGTTTGATCTCTTGGGACCAAACTTTGCCTAAAATTCTCATGGCCCTGTGGGTAATATAGACTACCCTAAAGTTACGTTTAGACGGTGCTACTTTTCATGCAACAAGATGCATGCAACTAGGTGCACGAGAAGGCATGCAAAGACGCATGCCTCAAAATCTGCTGCAATACTAGGCGCAAGAAGGCGCATGTGTTTCCCATCCTAGTTGGGCTACACATGCAACTAGTCTTGCAACATCTTGTTGTTCTGATTATTTTTAACTTTTTTCGCAAATTTTTTTGGGCTACACGTGCAACTAGTCTTGCAACATCTTGTTGTTCTGATTATTTTTAACTTTTTTCGCAAATTTTTCTTTGCTTTGTAGGTTTGTGTGTGAAGAAAACACTTCAATTTATTGAAGAAGTTAAATTTATCATCGTCAAGTCATTCTAGTAAATTTTTTGAAAAGACTGGATCTATCTATCCTGACTTGGTTCAAAATACTGATGTTATTAGTGCTTCAATTGAAATATTTGCAAATCAAAACACTTTCTTTTTTTTCTCCCAGCATTTTCTGCAATATATCTTGTGTGTGTGAACATGAAGAGGCAAGCTGCATGACTCATGTGGCTGTTGTGCATTGAGGCATTCGTCATTCTGCATATAACATTGCATGCAGAGAGGCATCGTCTAAATGTAACTTAAGTTGTCATTGCCCTAGGGCAGTGTTTTTCAACCTTTTTCATTGAGTGGCACCCCTGATTGATAAATAAAAATTCGTGAAGCGACACGCAATCGCCGATTTATTGTCTATATCAGGGATGGCCAACTTGTTTGTCATTAAGATCGACTTTATATGTTAACAATGGTTCGCGATCTACCTTTGAAATTCTTGTTTGGTGAAAGTAGAGATAGGAGCCAAAACCATATATCCCAAAACGAGATATCCAGCAGCAGCAATGGTTTTTAATTCACTTCAACTCTCACAACTGTCAATTCATAGACGCCATGTTGGCATCGTCAGCAAATGGACAGACGTTATTTTTTTCTAATGGAATCCGAAACTGGACGTCACACCACTCGCAGGTGCCAAGTAATATATAACACAAATAAACAATTGAATTAGACTTTGTTCGCAGAATGAAGTAATATATAACACAAACAAACAATAGAATCAGACTGTTGGCAGAATTTTAAAAATAATAATCGTTTAAAATAATAATCGTCTAGAAATACTTAAATCAGACTTTATTTGCAGAATTTAAAATAATAATCGTCTAGAAATCATCTTTAAGAAAACAGAATTTAAAATAATAATCGTCTAGAAATCATCTTTAAGAAACTAAAGCTAATGAACTGATGCATGTCTATTTTTAATTAATTAAATAATTTGTTTACATAATTTAAAATAATAATCGTCTAGAAATCATCTTTAAGAAACTAAAAACTAGTGAACTATTGCATGTCTATTTTAATTAATTAAATAATTTGTTTTCAGTGAACTGTTGCACATATATTTTTAATTAATTAAATAATTTGTTTTCATAAACTGTTGCACGTCTATTTTTAATTAATTAGATCGGAAGAGCGTCGTGTAATAATAATTGTCTAGAAATCATCTTTAAGAAACTAAAAACTAGTGAAGTTCCATGTCTATTTTTAATTAATTAAATAATTTGATTTCATTACTATCTGTTGTTGCGCGTCTATTTTTAATTAATCAAATAATTTGTTTTCATTACTATATGTTAAATTATCAATTTGCATTGTTAGTTAAATATATTTTTATATGGTTATAATTTATTAATTTTAATGATATTGTTGGATTTGAATTGATTGTTAAAAAAAAAAAAAACGATTGACTGAGCTAATTAATCACGTGATGCGATAACGAGCTGTTTTTACAGAGCTGTATTTTGTCGGAAGTTCACATAATCAGAGTTGTTAACCAAAGCCGTCTTTATCCGAGGCGGTCGTTAACCAATGTACCACTGTAGTCTGTTCCACTTTGAGTTGGCAGTGACGTCACGAAATGACGTTGTTTGGTGGCATAGTATACAATAGCGTATCCTTCCGACATTAGATATCAAAGTAAAAATGGCATATTTTCAATAATTTATCCACTTTTTTGTGCATAAACAGTTGAATTAAAAAATTTTCACTAATTAGCCGATAAATCGGAATTCTTCATAATGTCTCTGATATTGTTATAAATACACTTTATAAAAATTTTACTTTTATTAGCGTTTTCCAATTTTTTATTATTTAAATAGTAATTTTCCTGCGCTCCTGTTAAAAGTTATAACAGAAATTCGATATGTACTTTTAAATAGCTTTATTATTTTTATTAATACTTAGGAATTGGTTTTGATTCTCTCGGCACTGTCACGAACTGTCGAAAAATTAACAGAATAATATCTAACACCATTTGGCTAATGACTAATTGCTTATCAAAAGAGCCGTTTTGCACAACCAGGGTTATTTATACTTAAATTTTACGTTGACACTCTTCGTACGAAAATCGAGCTGGTGGAGTAAGCGGTAAAGTGTTGTTCTCGATAGTGTCGTCGGCATTTATTCTATCAGTAGACGATTTATGGTAGAGCATTCATTACGAAAAAAATACTGGTGCGCTTTCATGTGAATGGCAGATTTAGTAAAATCGTCATATTCAGTGGCGCCGAGACGGGGGAAGTCCATACAAATTCCCCGGGTCCGTAGAAGATTGAGGGGCCCGGGCCTCTTCCTAACAATAAGAATTTTTTCTGCTGTTTTAAATTAAGTAACTGCGCATTACAAGATATTTATAATTAAAATTGTATTATAAAAATGTAAGGTAAAGAAAAATCTCTGTATTCTAAACAGTTAAAATAAGAATTATTTGTGATAAGTAGATATAAGCATTTCATTTAAACAGAGAAGGAATTGACAACCGACAGAGCCCACAACAAATTTTTTAGAGGAATGGGATCTATACTGTACAGAGGAATACGTTTATAACGAAACGATTGGGACCGGAAAAGTTTTTCGTTATAAGCGACGTGAAAAGAAAAATTTTTAAAAAAGTTGCGGACCAAACCATAGTTAGTTCCTTGAACCTATGACGTTATTCTTCGAAAAAATCGATATTTTAAAGATTTTCTTTGAAAATATAATTCAAAAATAAAATTCGTCGAACCTCAATTTCCTCAAATTGCATATCGTACACTTTTTAAAAAGAATTTAAAAGTGAATAAAAATTTGAATAATCTGTATGTAAAATATATGTAATATGTATTGTTTTGATACCTTAGAGGAGAAAAGAAAAAAAAAAATACATATATAGAGGGGCCCAAAACCTGGTTCGTACCGGGTTCTCTCGGCGCCGCTGATCATATCTACTTAATCTTTCGTGACTTGTTTGATATCTGTCCCTTCATTTCCTTCCTGATTCTGTAGACAGTTCTTACCGAGAAGGCGGTTAATTCCTCAATCAAATCTACGATATAAATTGCAGATTTATCCTGATTCAATTCTATCCATTTGCCGTAAACGTTAAGTATAATCTGTTTCGCTCGACTATGAAGAATCTTTCCTCTCACAATATTCTTTACGTAAGAATATGGTCTATAAATAGTATATGGTCATTCCACTTCGACGCCATTGCTGTAAGATTTTTTTGTTTTGAAATCCCATCACTAGAGACGCTGGTATATATTTTTCCGTGCAATACGTACTTGTAACGTAGGTTGTTATAGAACTAATTTTTTTGACATAAATACCATATTGTTTTGTTCCTGGCTGCAATTCAGGATATAAATTCTGTAAGGAAAAACGGCACTTGTTCCAGGTAAAACGAGGAAACAATGAGCGGCTCAGGCAACATGGAAACTACTTATACCACGAGCAGATCGTGAATTTACGTTTAACGATTCAATATGCGATATTCATTTTGATCAGAGATTTATTAAAAACACCTTCAATCATATTATAAATAGCCAAGAAAGGGAAGTTGGAGATTAACTGAAGATGCAAAACCAACAATATTTCCAAATTTGCCATATTATCTCACAATAAACTGCCACCACAAAGGACTTCACCAACAAAACGAAAATCAGTGTTATCGTTGACAGACAACTATAACCCAGAATTAAAAGAAAACTCAGGTATAAAATTATAAATATACTGTATAATGCAATTTCTCAAAGTATACTAAGAGGGAGGAGTTTAACGAATTAAAAGGGAATTGAATCGATTTTCAATACTACACTTACTCCTATACTTGTATCATGTTATATGTTTTTAAATCTTTTACAGTTTCCGTATCTGAGTTCTCATCCTCCCTGGTTACAGCCTCAACTACCACTACAAACCTAATAAAAAATAAAAGTTCAAGACTGCTGATTTGATGTTCAAGAATCTCACATCCAACTTGATGTAATATATATTTTAATTAATTTAATTTATTTGCATATTTTGATTAATTTGCATTTTTTGATTGATTAATTTTATTGCATAATAGGCAATAAACATGCCATCATTACAGTTTTACTTATTACTTAAAAATTATAAAATTTTCATCAAATATTGCCTTAAATTTATATAATTCTCAAAAATTTTCATTTTGCTAAATTATAATTTAGTAGAATTGTCCATAATGTATTTTTAAACTACAGTGATAAAATAAACTATCAAATGTAAAATTATTCTCAAACTGTATGAGAATAACAGCATTTGATAGTTTTTTTGTCACTGAAGCTTAAAAATACATCATGGATGATTCTTCTGATAAAGAAAAGCAGCAAAAAAAGAATCATGACCATAGAAGTTCTCCAGTGTTACATAAGTTAACTAATTTGGACAAAATGTATTTGCAGATTGCAAATACATTTTTCAAACTCTTGATGAGGTTTTTTTGCTGTTTTTCTTTATCAGCAGAATTGTCCCTGATGTATTTCAAATGAACAGGACCAAAGAAACTTAAAGTAATATATTTATGCTTAGTAGTATAGTAAGTGAGTAATAAAAATTCCTTGCCTTAATCACTGGGTGTATAAACTTCAGTTTTGTTACAGAGATTGCTTTAGATAATATCTAAAGAAAATAAACCAAAATTTTTAAATTTTTTATTTTAATAATTACAAAAACTTGAAATTTTAAAAATATAATATTTTGATTGATAGATGGCATGATATTCTTTAGTGATTAAAAATTTTAAAATATATTTTTTTATTATTAAAATAAATAATAATAAAACATTATTTAAATTAAAAACTTAATGCTTTGATAAATTAAATAAACGGTCTTCACAGTTTATGCCAAATTTGTTTGTTAGTCAAGCTAACTTCAACATCTTTGCCAAGGGTAGTTTGTGATTTCTATTTAAACAACTATTTTCAGAGATATTATTAGTATGCAAGAATAAAAATTTATTTCCAATATGGTAGTTCATTAAAAATATTTTATGTATGGAAAATCCAACCAACTACTTACTGATTCCAGTTGCCTGAACTCCAACCAACTGCTGAATCCATTGGATGGAGTTCAGGCAAGTTGTCCCATCTCCAGACTAAATAACTAGGAGTGCAGTTCTCCATGAGGTTGACGGCAGAAGATGCAAGGGAGGAACCTTTAATATTAAGTAGTTGGTGGCCAGATGGCTGAGTGGTGATGCTGTCAGCGTGCCACGCAGGAGAACTCGGGTTCTCGTACTGGGCCTGGACCGGTGATCTCTGTCCTTCACCATCTGACTCCTCTCCACGGGTGTGGGTGCAGCCCGTGGTTGGAACTGGCACCGCCCCCTTAGTAATCTCCCTGATTGGAAAGGGGAGGTAAAATATGCAAAAAAAAAACAAAAAAAAAATTAAGTAGTTGTGGTGGTAAGACAATCCTGTCTAACACGGTTATTAATATGACATAGGAGCTAAATTAGATGATTTAATGACAGAATTAAGCAGAATGACATAAAATATAATAGAAATATATCTGTAATATACTATGCAGCTTAAAAATTTATAAAGTAGTATTATGAAAACAAACCACATAATAGATAATATATATAACATGTAGATTCAATTAAAATATATTCACCAAACTGGCATTATAAAAATGAATACTCAATTGACAAGAATGCAGACAATTTGTCAATGCATAGAAATTTCTTATGCATCATGTAACACAGTAATAATATATAGTAATTTAGAAATTCACTACTATATATTATTATAATTTTAAGGCAGATTATTTTTACCAGTGTCTAATATATATTGCATTAAAATTTAAATGTTAAAAATCTTAATGTAATTTTCATGAGATTTTTGTTTTTAATTGCATTTCATTCTTGTATGGCATTGAAAGTGATGTTTAATAAATATAAAAAAATTTATTGATCATTTAAACTTGTGTTTACTTTATAATATTTTGAAATAAAATTCATTATTTTTCTTAATGAACCAACAGTCAAGAACAAACAACACTTAAAAATTCTGTTTTTAGTGTAATTTCGAAGGAAATTGAGGCTTAATAAGATCAGGATAATGTTTGTCTGTGTCTTCCCACTAATAATTTTTGAACTAATTAACAGATTTTTATGAAATTCAGTAGGGATGGTTCTGCCATTATAGGATTAACTAATCTTGCAGAATAGAATTTCATTTTTATTACAATTTCAGTTTAGATTATTGCCAATAGATGGCACTCTAAGTATCAGCAGTGTAGAAGTCACATATGGCTTATCTGATTTCTTAGGGCACGTTCAAAAAGTCTAACGCATTAAACTTTTCTCACGCTGAGTTAGCCTCATTATCGTATATACTTTTTGACCGGTCCGTTAGAGAGACAACATGGCTGTCCGTAAGGAAATTTTAATAGGAGCTTTCAAATCATTTTCATTTTCTATTAGGAAGATTCATTTTTTCTGATAATTCCTATGAAGAAAGATTCATTTTTTCTGATAATTCCTATGAAGAAATAGAGCACTGCATAATTCTAAATCATTAACTAACTAGGCTTAATTTTATTGAACAAATTTTCAGTTACAGTACAAGACATTCGAATTCTAATGATTAATAATAAAATATCATTTAATAAATAGATTTTATCGAAAAATTTTCTTAAAAATAACACCATTATTTATCGTACATTGTAAATCATGTGATGTTATCCATTTTTCATCTCCGTATATACCACAATTTACAGCACGTGTGTTATACTGGGGGCCGCCGTGTTTTTCACAAAGTAAACTTCTATTTCTTTCGTTAGCTTCGTTAGACTTTCGTGCGAAACGTCACAGCTATGGAGCATGCGCAGTGCATAATAAAATTACTTTTTGACCACTTCGTTAAAAACGAGTTTAACGTGTTAGACTTTTTGAACACGCCCTTAATACAGCTCCATCTCAATATTTATCATAATGATATCACAGCCCTAATGTAATGTCATCATGACATAACAGTGGATAACATCATAAATCACAGATAATTTACAATATCATGCCAAATTTATTTTAGTCAAGCTTACATCACCATCTTTGCCTTGGGTAGTTTGTGATTTCTATTTAAACAACTATTTTCAGAGATAAGATTTTTATTTTTGTATAATAATAATATTTCCAATATGATAGTTTTTTAATGACTTCATAATACATGACATTACAATGACATCATCTTGATACTGTGATGCCATCCTGATATCTATGCTGATTAAATTAGCATTAAAATTGGACACAAAACCAATGGATTCGAAATGTTAAATTAATGAAAAGTAAATGACACCTTCAGAAAGTAGGCAATTTCAATTCTTTCTTGAACTTGTTGTTTGTTTTTTTGCTTGCATTTTTCAATAAATAATGAAATAAATTATCATCTCTGTTTTCAAATGTTCTACTTTTCCTAGAAAAATTTCACCTTCATTCGAAATAAAAATAAATTTATAATCTTAGTTGTATCTATTTATATAATTCTTGTGTGTTAATAATAACAGTTTTTAATTGTTGGAAATGTTGTCTGTATTGATGATAATATTCAAATTTCTTTTCATATTCATCAGTAGATCCTTGTGATCAAGTTGTATTGAAAATTTGATTCCAGTTTTTTCCCTGACTTTTTTCTTTCTTTCTTGATGATGATATTAAAATTGAATATATTTGTAAATAAAAAGAATGAATATAAAAAATTTTAAAATTAAATGAATTATAATACATTCTGTAACATATGTTTAACTAAATATTATACAATATAATATTTACTAAACAATATTTAAAATTACACTAAAAGCAATAATAAATACAAATCTGTTTGTTGTAATTTTAAACCAAATTTCATTCATATATTATAAGCATAATATTTGACATTGTGATGGATAGCATGGGCAGTATCAGTAAATTACATTGCACTATTTCAAATGCATTTTAATCTTAACCTCTTTGATTGTGATGTTACAAATTTGAAAACCCCTCCCTTCTATTTAAATTTTTTTCTCTAATTTTACATAAAAATATAAAAAGTATATAAAATAGTAGAAATTAGAAATTACATCAGTACTTTATTACACATACTGTATTTTTTAATTTGTAAATAAATATTCAAACAATTATATCAGGTTTTAAGATATTTATATCTATATCTTACAATTTATAACAGACCTGGCCAATCTGTTGCTTGCAGGCTGCATTCTTTTGTGCAGTCCATGAGGTGATTCTTATAACACTAACAACTAAAACCAAATTATTATCAGATGGTCTATGGAACAATTTTGATTGGCCAGGCCTATTTTATAACAAACATATTTCCAAATACTGTATGCTACATTGAGTTTAATTTTATAATAAACTTCAGTTTTTGAATTGAGTTTGAGTATTTAATTTTTTGAACAATTAAGCAGAAGCATTTTTTATACAGAGATTTTAAAATTTTTAATCATTTTTACAGTGTAAATTCATAATTTGTATGATTTTTCCCCCTATGTCAGTTATTGTTGCATAACTAATGCACTTGCTTCCTAACAGTATGACATTGTTTATGGATGCTTAGGCTGACTATTTCCTATTCAGGCCAATCTGGAAAAGAAAAAAATTCATCTGGAATTATAATTTTATCATGCTTTATTTATATATTTATTGACTTATATATTACTTTATTATACTTATTGTACAAACTTACAATCAAAACTTCAAGGGAATTTTTTAATCCAAATGACCTAATAAACTTGCCAAATTTTAACCCTTGAGATACACAACAGAAATTTAATCCGAAATAATTTTAGAATAATTATAGAAATTATTAAGCTAATGAGTAGCGCCATCTATTAATTACTAATTAAACTATAATTTTAACTAATTTACCTGAAGATGAAAAATCTGTCTCAGCCCAGGATTGAACCGGGGACCTTTCGGCTACCATCCCAACATCATACCGCTAGACCACCAAGGCCAACAAGCAGATTGATTCTTCAGGCAGTTATATAAATTTGGAACCTACTTTAGATTACCAGCATCAGACTTTTGCCAACAGATCTATTCCTGACCGGGCTAAATCTAGCCATGGGTCCTCAATGGCACTAGCCAGGCAACACATAACCAGTACAGTTATTACAACACAAACTTACAATCCAAACTTCAAAGGAATTTTTTAATCCAAATGACCTAATAAACTTGCCAAATTTTAACCCTTGAGATACACAACAGAAATTTAATCCAAAATAATTTTAGAGTAATTATAGAAATTACTAAGCCAATGTGGGGTGCCATCTATTAATTACTAATTAAACTATATTGTATCAATTTATTATATTAAAGTTATTTTTAATTAATAAAACAATAAAGCTATAGTTATTGTTTTATCAATATTAATTAACAATAACATCAATACAATAATAATCTCAATCCTAATCATAATATCTAAAAATCGTCCCATATCAAACTGAAATTGATGAATTTGAAAAGAAAAATACTGCTGGCAGGTATTGGCATGGACTTTACAACAGTGATTTGACATGTGTTTTGAACCTGCATTTTGAATGATGTTTCCAAATATAGCTGATTTAGCATTCATATTTCAAAAATAAAAACTTTCATTTGAAAATGAGATGAATTTTAAAATCTGGGTTTTTTTCTGGAACAGTTTACTGATATGATACAATTACTAAAAACTGAGAGCATCCATAGAGTGACATTCTGTCCCAAAAAATCTAGGACAAATAGCTATCTTATGGATGCTCTATCGTAATATGGCAGCACCTTTGTTTTATATGTTGGGTATTGCCATATTATACTATCATCAAGAATATAAACTGACTTATTGGTCACAATTTATGTTCATTGTGACCTATAAACAAGTGTCTGTCAAAACACAATAGAATTTCTAGACAAACTGATTATAGCTCAGGAAGAGGGTAACTCTATTAAAACAATTATTTTAATATGATTTAGATCAGTGATCTCAAATCATTTTCATCAAAGGACCATTTTAGATATCTTTGGTTAATTGGGATCCGTATTTAAAATCAACATCTTAAAGGAAAAAAAAAGATTTTTATATAGAGTAAATAAACTGAAGTATTGCTTATGTTAACTATTTACATTTTCCTTAAAATGATATACATCAATTCATGTTCAAAATTATAAAATCATTTATAAATGATATTAGTTTTTATAAATTTGAATGGAAATATTTAATTGAAAAATTTGTTTTACTGAATTCCAATACAACTTAAAAATACTTTAAAGTGATTTTCAAGTATTTTATACAAAACGATTGCAATTATTTTTTAATATCTTTTATACATTCCAGTGATTATAATAAATTCTATGCAGATTGCAATAAAAGATAAAAGGAACCACAAGTTTGAGACTACTGATTTAGATGATTAATAGAATTTAATTAATGAAGATTTCCTCCATTATTGATGATGATTTAAATTCTTATAAAACATATATATGCTGCATAATGCATAATGCATTTTGGGATGTTTTCATATAATAAATAAATCAACTTGAAATTGTGGAAGATCTAAAACACCAAGTTAATTTCAAAGAAGTCTAATACAAGATGTAAAATACCTTTGGTTAAGATAGTAGACAATATTCAAAATCAGGAAATAATAGCTGAAAAACTATTCTTGAAAATAATCACAACAAAATAAAATTTGTCCTGAATATTGAATCTTATGTAAAAATATTCATCTAAAAAATAGTCATTAGAGAATGAAACTTGGAAAAGATGAATCTTCTATCGAAACAGATAATTGCCTTAAAAACAATTGTGGAGAATGAAACTCTGCTGAAAGACAAATATTCTGTTGATAAACTATTGTATCTTTCCATATGAGAGTTTTTCTCTCATGATCTACTTTAAAACAAATCATGAGAGGAAAACACTCTTGTGGAAAGATGAATATTTTGTTGAGCAAATATTCTTCACCAATACATGGCAGTGCCAGATACTATAACTAGTAGGAATATAAATTTTGAATGGCTAACAATTTAACTTGAATGAAAACTTTAATGGAATTTTATTTACTGTTATTTATTTATTTAAAATAGATTTTTTGATAATAGATTTTTTTGTTTATTTTAACAGATTATTTCGCACCTTTAAAGATAGAAAATATCTTTATATGTTAATGGAAGCATGTTTAGGTGGTGAATTATGGACAATTTTAAGAGATAGGTAAGTTGCATTTAAAACACTTTAAAAAATTTAGAAATTATTGAAAACAGTTTAGATTAATAAAATCCATTCATTTCGTGTATTATTCCATTTAATAAATTAATTCCTGAAATTTTCATAGTATCCTTTAAAATTTATAAAGGGGGAAAAAAGGAAAAATTGTATATAAACCCATTAAAAATTCACCAAGACTGCCCAACCAAACACAATAATAATAAACAAATATACAACAAATAACAAAACAATAAATAACAAATTTTGTATATAAACTCTATTTAATATAATTATAAACTCTATTTGGATACTGCAAGTTTCATAAAATT
Source organism: Olivierus martensii (assembly GCA_000484575.1). NCBI lineage: Eukaryota > Metazoa > Arthropoda > Arachnida > Scorpiones > Buthidae > Olivierus > Olivierus martensii. Next base: position 32,114 of record AYEL01090451.1, read on the forward strand.
TGACTTTATATAAAATTTGCAATAATTTTTAAATTCTGAAAATTTCAAATTATGTAAATTTATGTATTTTTAAGTTTTCAGAATTTATTGACAATTACAATTTCTCCTCAACTTATATAATACTTGATTTATATAAATTGAGACTTTATGTAAAATATTAATCATAACTTTTTAATTTTTTTTCAGATATAGAGCATAAACATTTACTATATTTGTAGATCATAAGTACAAACATGCCAGTTTATATTGTTAAAACTTTATATTGCTTGATTTATTTATGTTTTTCATATTATTTGTTGATTTTAAATTAGGATGATTATTTTCTGCTCATGCTAATCTGAGATGGGAAAAGAATGTAATCGGAAGTAAATTTTAGCATGTTTTATTTTTATATTTATATATTTACCAAATTATTAGATTCATTGTTTTATTAATTAACAATGATACTGATATAATAAATACAATTTATTATATCAATATCATTGATATAATAATTATTATATCAATATCATTGATATAATAAATTGATATAATAAATACAATTTATTATATCAATTTATTATATGATACAATTTTATATTACTGCCATAGAAACAAAAGTAAGACCAATTGAAAGACGATTAGGGAAACTTTTCAAAAGAAAGTGCACTTCTATCTGGTGCAGGCATCAGAGAAAATAAACAATAAAATTAAAATATTTCCCCACATGTTGTACCTAAACCAGTGTCTGCTGCCATTTGTAAAGTTGTCTTCAAAGCCAAGATAATTATAAGTAAACGTAATTTGCTAATTTTCTTATATCCTTAAAATTCTTATAATCAGCACTACAAGCAAGTATTTTAATAGTTTTATTCTTGTAAAACATTTTCGAACTATCTTTAGTCCCTCTTCAGTACATTCAAGCACTCATTCAAACACTATCCGAGGTTACACTGCTGTGTATAGTGCAGTAATATGTTATTTTTGCTTAATTATGTTCCTTGTATGTTATTTAATTTGTTCTATATTCTGTGTGTTTCCAATTCGAATGTTTGTGAAAATTTGAAAGAATAACGAAAAGTTTAATGTTCTATATTCTATGTGTTTCTGATTTGAATATTTTAAAAATTTGAAAGAGTAACAAAAGTTTAACGTTTAAGAACTCTGTTTAGAATATCTTCTGTTCCATGTACCATAAACGATAAAACTTTGAATGTACTGAAGAGGGACTAAAGATAGTCCGAAAACGTTTTACAAGAATAAAACTATTAAAATGCTTGCTTGTAGTGCTGATTATAAGAATTTTAAGGCCAAGATAATTTTTGGAATGAATCTTTTACTCAACATAATTGTTGATTCTTATTTTAATCATCAGTCAGTGAGAAACAAATGCTTAATTTTTTAATGTATAGATTTTTTGGAATGAATCTTTAACATAATGGAATTACTGATTCACAATTTTAATTATCAGTTGGTGGAAGGACAAATCTTCAATTTCAATATTTTAATTTCACTTTTTGGGAAAAAGCTCTACTTTAGTGAATTAAAGATTTGTTTTCCACTGATTGACAATTAAGATATGAATTGACAATTCTGTTGAGTTAAAGATTCATTCCAAAAACTATTTTGGAATGAATCTATTTTGGTTTCAAGACAACTTTTCAATATGGCAGCAGGCACTGGTTTAGATACTATATTGGGAAAGTATTTTAATTTCATTGTTTATTTTCTTGATGCATACACCAGATAAAAGTGCAGATTCTTTTGGAACGTTTTCTCTACTTGTCCTATTTTCATAGCTATGAAGGTAATGTAAATTGTATTCAGTAGAACACAGTTGGTAAGCATTGACATGATGATTTTGACTTGACATATGTTTTGAACTTCATTCAAACATTATTACTAAATATAATCATGCAAATTTAAAAATATAAAAATCTTCAATCTTGAAAACAAGATGGATTTTAAACTTCAACTTGGCACAAATGTCCTGCTTGCCCATGCCTAAAGGTAGTATTGCTCTCAAATATAATTCAAATAATTGATATTACATAGAAATTTCAAAAAATAAAAAAATTTTTGTATCTTGAAAACAAGATGATTTTTAGTACATTGTAATTGTAAATCAATGTACTAAAAATTGGGACTGTCCCAGAAAACCCAAGATGAATGATCATCTTATTTTAATTTCATTCTTATATTCTATACAATATAAAGTAATGTTCATTTAATTATGTATGCTGTTTTTAACAATTATTGTGTGATTTGATTCTAAATTATAAACACCACAGTACTTAAGTAAAATTATTTGAAAATGCTTTAGGTGAGACAGCCCTTTTCAGTTACACCAACTGACCAAAATGTACAGACCTAGGAGTCATTTAAATTATTACAAATAAAAAATAATAATAAACAAATGCTAGTCTGCCCTTTAGCACTTATTCTATCACTACTTTCATTTAAATGCTTATCCCTCCTCTTGCATATGTAATCATTCTACATTATAAACAAAGACAAGGAGGAGGGAAAATTAAAAACATTAAAATATATAAACTATCTCTTTCAAATAAAGTGTGCCTGCTTAAGTGCTATGGTGTTTATTATTTTTCCAAATTTTTCCAAAAAAAAGAGAGATGGATATAATTAATTCTGAATATTTCATTTTTATCTCTATTTAATAAATTTACTTTTTTCTATTTTTGACATGAGGGGCCGGCACAAGTGTCCCATTTGCCTGAGCCTAATAGTAGTATGCTGTCAAATATTATATAAATAGCCAATAGTGTATGGAAATTTAAAAAAATAAAAACCTTTGCATCTTGAAAATGGGATGACTTTTAAAATCTGGGAGTGTCTCAGAAAATCCAGAATGAATGGTCACCCTATTTTAGATATTATACTATTGTTATGATATCATTCTATGCAACATTATTTCCCTTTCAGTCAAGGAACAAACAGACACCATAACATTGCATAAGTGCAATTACTGTAGACCATCTAGTCCCAGGAGTTTTTGATTAAAAATTTTTATTAAAAAATTATTTTTCTAATTTGCATAAAATCTGAATTATGCAAAAAACTTCTCACTTAATTGTTTGCATAAGTTAAGGAATATGGCTGTACTTTATGATGTAAATAGTCTGTTATACAGGGCAGACAATAATAATTATATGGATTATAGTCAGGAATATTGGAAGATAATCCATGTATGTATTTTATTAATTAAAAATAAATAAATAAATATTTAAAATGAAAAGGTCTATATGGTAATCCTACAATTAATTAAAAATTTTATGATTTTCAGTTTTACTGACTTGCAGAAAAATTTAATGCCTATAGAAAAAATTAATATATAGAACATTAATATAATTTCTAGGGGAAATTTTGATGATAACACTACAAGATTTTATACTTCTTGTGTAGTTGAAGCATTTGAATATCTTCATTCCCGAAACATCATTTATAGAGACTTAAAGCCAGAAAATATGCTTTTAGATAATACAGGATATGTTAAGTTGGTAAGTTTTTTTTGTTTAATTTTATTCACTAATATATAGGAATAATATAATTAACTGATTATACAGCTTAAACCTTTTATAATACTGTGCTTAGAATGGAAACCATCAGAAAACAATATAAATGAAGTTACATTTGTTAATGAAACTTCATTTCTATTGTATTTCACATTTAAATTTATTTACTTATTCAATTTATCTAAAAATTGTGGGCAATAATTTTACAACTGAATTAATAGTAAAAATTAATAAAATTTTGTGCAATTGCATTCTTTAAAACTTGAAATAGAAATCAAAACAGATTATTTGCAGGTATTTATTGTTAAACATGCTTAAACAGCTTACATCTATTTATTGGTCATCAAAGACAAAAAACGTGCACCTTTACTAGCAAAATTATAAATTAAGATGCATTTTATCTTGGACAACTAATAATGAACCTGTTTCCTTTAAACTTACTAAACGTGCACCTTTACTAGCAAAATTATATATTAAGATGCATTTTATCTTGGACAACTAATAATGAACCTGTTTCCTTTAAACTTACTAAAGAACAAAGTTTGAATGAAAATCAGTGCAGTCCAACTGTATTATAAACAAAACTGCATTATAATGGACAGCATTTTAACAAGTTTCAGCTGTATATATATGTGTGTATATATATTGATGATTATATAAATCATTGATATATTATTTATAAAAGGTTGATTTTGGTTTTGCTAAAAAACTGCACAATGGTCGAAAAACTTGGACATTTTGTGGAACACCAGAATATGTAGCTCCAGAAGTAATATTAAATAGAGGCCATGATATATCTGCTGATTATTGGTCTCTTGGTGTGTTAATGTTTGAATTGCTAACTGGAACGTAAGTATATTATTAAAAGCTTTTACTTAAATTTAAACAATAAATTTTTCTTAAAAATTTTGTTTATCAATAGTCCTCCATTCACTGGGCCTGATCCCATGAAGACATATAATATCATTCTTAAAGGAATTGATGCAGTGGATTTTCCTCGTTGTATTACTAGGAATGCTATGGCTTTAATCAAGAAATTATGCAGGCAAGCTAAGAATTAAATGTAATATAGTACAGGCATACCTTATTTTATGATGTTTCATTAATAAAGCACTTTTCAATTATATTCATGGTTTTATTTATATCTCAAAAGAAAAATTATCTGTAACTAATCATAAAATAATTCTTGATTTATATTTTTTATACCTTTTCTAACACAGAACAATAAATTGTACAAGAATCATTCATTTTATTGCAATTTTTAATAATTTTATTATTCTGTTATGTTATGATGTAGGCCGTAGTATGATGACATTTTTTAAGTTAGATTATTTTCAGTTAAGCTGCCATATTACATTTGAGATATTCTTTCTGTACCTGGCAACAATCATTTTTAGAATCCAATACAGGCTGGCCAACATTCATGATGGAATCATCCAAAAGATTGAAAGATGGGGTTCAATAGGTTGAACCCCTCCTGAAAAACTGGAGATATGAGATCTGGAATTGAATCCAGATCCTCCAAGATAGTAAGTGAATGTTTTACCACACAGCCATCTGGCTGAAGTTTAGCACTGTTGTGCACTTTAATGAATGATAGTGTAAATATGTTTTTAGGTTTTTATGTACATTAACAAATGAAAAAACTGTGATTTGCTTTATAGCTAAGTATTTGCAGCAATGATCTGAAATGTAATCACTATATTATTAAGGTATGCCTGTATATAATTTCTAAAGTTATTTTTCTTAATAACTCTTTTTTTTTTTTTTTTTTTTTTTTTAGTTTATGAAATTTTATTTAAAATGTCATTTTTCAAGAAACAGAACAATTATAAGAATTAGCTTGTCATCAATAATATAATGGCAAACTAATTCTTATATGTGAAATACTTTCAAACTATTTTTGAATCTCTATCAATCTCTAAAATATAATTTAACTCAAAAATATTAGATGATCATAAATTATTGAGTGCATTTTAGTGATGAATCGTAAATGAACTGAATAACTTATTTAACTTTAATATATATTAAATCATAGAGTAGTTCAAACAGTTTTTTTACATATAAAAACATTTTAACATGTGTTCCATTTGTGGCACATACAATATCTAGTTTCTCACCATGTATTCTTTAGAATTTCAGACGTTATTGTTCCAATTACTGCCATAATTTGCTGTTTAAGTTCAACAGTTGTCACAACTTTGGTTGCATAAACACAATCTTTCACAAAGTTCCATATAAAAAAATCATGGAGTGACTTGTCAGAAGATCAGAGTGCAGAGAATCATGGATAATTCAGCAGTTAGGAAATTATGTATTCAGGTAGATCTAGACAATCAACTCCCAGAATACTGATGCACCATCCAGTTGAAAGTAAATATTTGGTTATCAGTATTAGTCATATAGGCTTGGCAAAAAAAAATGCCTTAAATGGAGTACATGTTGAAATGATTTAAATTTTTGTGCATATGTAAAAAACTGTGAACTACTCTATGATATGTATATATATATTGAATAAGGTTGGATAAATCTTTTGATTCATTTATTATTTGTCATTAAAATGCTCTCAATAATTTATGACCACTCTCTAATTCAATGCAATATAGAGAGATCAAAAATTTTCAAAAAATTTTTGCAGCTGCACTGCTGGTGCAGCATTATTTCTATTGATTATCCTTGATTAGCATTAGTTGCATTGTGTGAGGTATGTTTATATGCATAAGAGGTGTGCATATAAGATGATTACTATGGAGGAAATTGGTATTGTATGTACTGATATTTTATAGTATTATTTTTCTTTCTCTGAGTGTTGCCCATGAGAATATGGGAATGATTTTAAATGATGACTTAAAAGTTTACAATTTTTAATAAATTATAAATATTTTTTAATATAAAATAGTCAACATTAAAGAAATAATAAACAATCTTTTTTCCAGTTAAAAAAGATTGTATATGTTTTATTTAATTACCAGTAATATAATGTAAATAGGAATTATATAGATTTAGATTTAATATTTTTATTTAATGCAATTCAAATATTGACCTTCTTATATTTGAACCAATATAAATATAATTACTGTAATGATTATTATATTATTTAAGTAATAATATTTAAATATTGGTATATTTTAATATTTTTCAGGATTGCATTAAAATGGCTGATTAACAATTAATCAGTTAATTATTTATAATCATATAAAGTCAATCAATCAAAGTTTAAAACTTATTAATCAATTATATCATCAAATTAATAATTGTTCTATTAATTGTATAATAGAATATCTATTAATTTATTGGGCCTAAATGGTGCACTCTAAGACCTAAATGCCCACTTGTACTTGTATCTTATAAATAAATAAAAATAAATAATACAAATAGAAAAATGCATATTCTATCATAACTTATAAAGTCAATCTAATAAAATTTTTACCATGAAAATTTGAGTACCAATTAAAAAGTTTGGCATAGATATATATTTTTAAGTGGCTAAATATTATAAATCTGTTACAATAATATCAATCCATATTATAATGTGGATATCCAATTTCTGATGTTTCTGCATTACAATTTGAGTGTATTAGATTTTGATTAATATCATAAACTAATTTCAATATGATCAGTCTTTCATTTTGTGATAAAAAGACCCAATATTATTTAATCACAATTTTGTGATAAGTCTAATTATAAATTGGGCCTTTTAACTATGTAATTAATAGATGTTAAATCTGGATTTAATTTTAATAAAAGTACCTACTTATTTGTATTTCTAATTTAATCTTAAAAAATTGTGTTAAACTGTATTTATTTTGACAGTTTATTTTTATTTTAATTAAATACAATTGGCCAAAAAGCCAAACAAATGTTATCTTCATCTAAAGAGAGTTTCCTTTGTAGGATGAAGGCTTCAATATGCCAAAATTACTAATGATTCTATTGTCAGAAATGAAATGGCTTAAATTTGTCAAGTATTGACCAATTAATAAGAACCAATTAAAGAACCAGAGGGCTGATTACCTATTGATTTATCAGTGCATTCCTAACTTGAATCAATATAAACTTTCTATATGAAATCAAATATTATATAATAAATTTTACAATTAAATAAAAACAAAATAGCTATAGTTTCAACTAATAATCATATTATAGTTCTTATAATCTATATCTTTCCATATTAATATTATAAATTTAATATTTTTGAAAAGTCTAATGACACACTTCCAACAGCAATCTTATCAAAAAGTTTTAGGTATTTTATTGTTAAAATTTTTGTTTAAGATTGCTATAAACTAACATTTTTATAATCATGACAAATTTTATTTATAATATAAATAATAAAAATAAATATATAATAATTTATAGTTTTATAAAAAGTTTATAAATTCATAGGGTCCAGGATTATCCGTTGAACACCATCTTTCAATAGACCCTACTATGGATGTTGGGCAATTTGTGGTATGCTCTAAAAGTAGTCACTAATAAAAGTATACCCTGTGATTCAGTAATTCATACTAATTAATTCACACTAACCTAACATATAAATTCATTCCTGTTGTCTAAAATTAAGTTTTTGTTTCTTATTATTAATAACTAGCTAGGGCATCTGATATCAGAGGAGTTATCAGGGGATGATGGAGTAAGAGTTGTCAAATAAACTATATTATGTACCTGAAATTCCCAAGCAATGCTAGTTACCCTTGCTAGTTTAACAAAAAAATTAAACAATTCTTGATTGGAAAAAGTTTTCAGTTTTTATAATCAGATTCAAATTATAAAAATTAAATTGATTTTACAGTTATGAAATATTCAATTATTAAACAAACACACATACCATTATTTCCACGAATAAATGCATCACCATACTTATTCTTCAACTGACCATTCATATATTCTTCTGTCTGTTCAAGTGCAATATTCATATAACCATCAAGACAGGCAAGAACTCCTGATTGTAAATAAATTATAAATTTTAATTTGAAATAATAAATAATTATTTTACTTAATATAATTTTTAGACATTATTATTCAATCAAAAATAAATTATGTTCACTTGCTTAATCTTCTATTAATTACCTACTTTTGGAATTACTCATCTCATTAATTTACTCATCTCAATATTTAATGAAAAATGTGATTACTAGAAAATGCCAAAAAAAATTTACAAAAATAATTTTTCATCATTCTGAATCTCTACAAAAGCATTATTAACAGAATTAAAAAATATAAAAAATAAAACCAAAGCCAAAATGTGCAATAGAAATTTTACTGTAACTGATAGAATAAAAATTCGGCCTACACATAATTGCAAAAGTATAAATTATTCTAATCACTTAATATCAGGGATTACACAAATTTAATTAGAAATATCATATCTCCATGTCTACAATAGATATAATAATCCCTGACACTATACAAAAATCAATCATTTGATGACATTTTAATATCACATCTTTTAATCATTTTAAATTGTGGACATATTCAGAAAATAGACAATTATTCTTTCCAGAACTTCTTATTAATAAATAATAATACAAAATTAATTATATTAGTCATTCCATTTAGTTTTTACTTTCTAATCTGACACTCAACAGTTCACGATTATATCCCAAAAGATTGGCAACAAAATACAGTGGTACCTTAGTTAACGACAGTAATCCATTCCAGGATTATCGTCATTAATCAAAAATCGTCGTTATCCAAGGCTTGATTTCCCATAGGATTTAATTGAAAATTGATTAATTCATTCTAGCTCCTTTTTTTTATAGCTTTCAATATAAAAAGTAAAAAAAACATTAAGCAAAAGTTAGATATGATGAAACTTTTTAACTTTGGTACTTATTATTTTATAGTTAATATATATTATGAAATTTTGAATATCTTTCCAGAAAATAAATCACATATTCAAGAGATCATAGATGAAGGTAATTTAGAAAAATTAGAAGAACTAGTATTGCAAGGAAAAGGAGATAAATTGTTTGGAGAAACTTCAGCAAATACTTTAGTTCAAGATTTTCTTGACAAAGTTCCTTCATATATGGTAAATATTATTCATTCATATTATTCTGTTTGAAATCAAAAAGGGAGCAAAACTTATAAAATATACTATAACAATTCTAATTTAAGTAACAGTTATGTTGACTAGAGAAAATGGGAAATTATTATGGAGAAATATAACTGTAGTGTAATAAAAAAAATTATTGTGTTATAAGTTGTTACAGTCATTACCCTTTTGCATTGAATATAAATGTTTTTGTAAATCAAATACTTCTAGATTTGTACAATATATTGGCATAATTTTAGTAAAATATAAACAATGCCATACTAATAATTTTTTATATTTTCCAAATTTAGCTTTTGTTTTTATATATAAATCTATATATCTTGTAATATTTTGTAGTATGTTTTGAATGCAAATTGTATGTTTCAGATAGTAATATGCAGCACTTTTTTTATAAAAATCAGATGACAGTACTTCTTACTATCTGACTGCATTCAACAGATTCAGTACCAGATTTATACATAAACTGGATAAGATACAACTTAGGGCTTCATGTTAATAAGGTTCTCCACTTCAGTATAAAAAATTAAAAAATTAATTTATAAATAATGAATATCATATGAAGACCAGAGTCACAATACACTCACAATATCAGCCAGAGAACCATGGTAGAAAAGCTATCTGCTTCCACTCTGAGAGAACCAGGTTTAGTTCTTGAATCCCATACCTCAAGTTTTTTTTGAGAGAGATTTAGGCCCATTGAATCATAGTGACTCTATCAGGGTTGTGGGTGGCTGGTGGTGAGCATCACAATGTCTCACCATTTAGTGTCCCTGGACATAAAGTGATGTGACGTAAAAAACAATGAGGAAAATACAGCTGTAGCACAAGCAGCCTACTTGAGACACTTGACTGTTATATGGAATGACACTAAAATCATAAACTCGCTAAGTTCTAATGAATTAAGGTTCAAAATTTCAAGAGGTTTAGAACATTTATGAAAATCTAATTAATTCTAGGGCTAAGGATTCTATACCCAGTACTTTGGAATTCTTGATTAATCAATATACCTACAGTATTTAAGTGCACAAACATATCACACTCAAATCAACACTAATCAGGGGATTAACCATTTCAAATTACGTAAACCAACACAGCCAAACTTCCCCTGGTGGACAAAGTCTATATTAAATTTTCAATGATTATTTGAATCAAAGCTATGGTGTCACCATCTGTTGAGTTAACAATTAATTAATTAAATTTAGAACTAAGGTGGCGCCATCTAGTAATTAATGATTATACTATATTTTTTAAATTAATTTTCTCAAAATAAAATTTTGCCACTGCACCAGACTCGAACCGGGATCTTTGGGATAGCGCCCCAATGCCTTAACCCAGTGTTTTTCAACTTTTTTCATTGAGTGGCACCCATGATTGATAAATAAAAAATCGTGACACCCTTGACCAGCGGCGGATCTAGGGGCCTGATAAATTTTTTGCGAAAATGAATATTGCGCGCAACGCTGGGATGGGGTCCGGGGAGGGGACTCCCTACCCAGGGAAGAAAAATTTTAAAAATTGACAGTTTGAAGTAACATTTTAATGCAAAAAAAGCATTTTTGATCAAATGAATATTACGTGCAATGCCGGGGTGGACTCCCTCCCCGGGGAAGAAAAATTTTTAAAATTGACAATTTGAAGTAGCATTTTAATGCAAAAAAAGCATTTCTACGTGCTCAAAATCAAAATTTAAGTCCATTGAATTTTGTCGAAATACCTACATGTAAAATAATAATCTCGCTATTGTTTTTTAAATCTAGTTTTATCATCAAATATATCAAATTACACAAAGATTATTCTAATTACTGTTTTTAAATCAAATATCAAATCGAAAATAATGATAAATTCTCTATTGCAATCCGTTTTACATCGTATCACTTATCGTTAATCCTAACTGAAAAGACTCGTCGATCATCGAATTTAGCCTTGAAAGTTTTTCTTTCTTTGAAAAGGGCATAAGTAAATTTCCAAGAAAATGCCTAAACTTTGCAATATTCCAATCATGGTGCTGTGGCACCCCGGTTGAAAAACACTGTCCTAAGGGATGAAATATTTCAGGTATGGCAGCAAAAATGCCTTCATTTAAATTCTCCAGAGTTGTGCGAGAATTTTGGATTATGTTAGTCTTACCAAAGTGGACAGACATAATCCCGAATTCATTGTCATAATATCATTTCCACAATGATAAGATATCATGATCAATCAACTGATTCCAACACTTCTTCATTCTTACTTACCCATAAAGTTTATAAATTCATAGGGTCCAGGATTATCCATTGAACACCATCTTTCAATCTTTCAGTAGACCCTACTATGGATGTTGGGCAATTTGTGGTATGCTCTAAAAGTAGTCACTAATAAAATCCCAATCGTGGCACCGTGGCACCCTAAGGTGCCGCGGCACCCCGGTTGAAAAACACTGTCTTAACCGATTAGGCCATGGTGACCTATGGCAGAATTCCATTTCGGGAAGCTTATATATTACTATGAAGACTTTATTATTGGACGAGGCTGAAACAAGCACTCCCAGGTGGGCTATCTATGTAGCCACAGGCCTTCTTGGCAAACCTTTCATTTCGAAAAAATTAATTTAAAAATTATAGTATAATCATTAATTAATAGATGGTGCCATCTTAGTTCTAAATTTAATTAATTAATTGTTAACTCAACAGATGATGGCACCATAGCTTTAATTCAAAAATAATCGTAAAAATTTAATATAGGATTTTGTCTGCCAGGTAAGTTTGGCTGTATTGGTTTATGCACAAACATAAACATTTGTATTTGTTATCGTCCTATTTCTGTGTCCTTTTGGCATAACATTTTATTATCTCACATGCACAACCTATTTGTTCTTACTATTATCTTGAAACTCATGGCTGACATCACAATTTATATTTGTTTTTACAGATGTTCCACTCTCTGTTAATGCTCACTTTCTCTGTGCAGCTGAAGAGGGACAGTCCAGTCCAAAAGCACTCCTGTATCTTTAATTTTATTTTAAGGTCCTAAAAACTAGTTTAGATTTTGTTTTATATTAATTTGGGACCTAGTTGTTAATTTAGATTATCAAAATTATAGTTTAATTCTAAATTATTATGCTAGGGATTAATTTGACTTAGAATACAGTCAATTCTCACTATTTGCGGTAGTTACATTCTGTAAATTCTTCATAAATACTGAATTAGTGAATAGTGAACTATTATTCCTATTGGAAATATAGAGTTAGGTTCCTGCGAACCTTTCTTTCCAACATTTTCATACTTGTTATATGTGTTTTTCTGTTTATAGACACCTTATTTAATATGTATTACATTACTTACAAATAATTACAGTATATGCAGTGTATAGTATACAGTATTATAATTACAGTAATCTTTATTTAATTTTTTAAAATACTAACTATATAGTAAATAAAATCTTATTTTTGATGGATAGTTGTTTGATGTTACAAGATGTTTGATGTGGCAGCTGACACACTGTCTTTCGGAACTGCATTGAAAAACTGCGTCAGCCTTGTCTGTGTCGCTTTTTGCCTAAGATCTAAAATTTCGGCTTAATGAGCAAATGCGCAGGAAGTTAGGTACCTAAATTTGAGGCTACATTCAAGTATAGGGTCACATTCTTCTATAGGACCTGTGGACGATATGAACAGACTTTTAACCTATGTGCAGTCTGTGGAGTGAGCAAGGATAAGCAATGAGAAATTTTCTGGCAAACCAATTCAGAAACTACATTTGGTAACAAACAACTTCCTTTATTAGAGAGAGAGAGTTTACATTCAAACGCCACTCAGTGGAAGTTTGCAAATAAGGACGAAAGCTCCACAAATATTGATTTTGTGGTTACAAATAAATTCATTTACGTAATACCAGCTTATACTCTGATTAATTCTTAGGTTAAAAAGCACTAAACTGCAGTGGAGAATAATTCATAACTAACTTTATTCTGTTAAGAACAAACGTTTTCGGCTTTCATGGTGGCCATCATCAGGTTCACAAACTTAAGCTCATACTGAGTTCTAGAACATTTTAAGTATTCAACAGAGTATTTTAAAGTTTAAACATTTAAAAATATATTCTATAATTATACTAAATTTAACTTAATAATATGCATAAAATAAATAAAGCTAATTATAAACAAAGACTAAAATAAAACTAAGTATAAACAACGACAAAATAAATATAGCTTAGGTTGTTATGATTATATACGTAGGTAAATAGTTGTTATATATAATATAATATATTGACAATAAATATTAAAACATCGAAATATATTGACAATAAATAATAAAAATAAAAAACTTGAAAGCCCTAAAAAAATTTTTTCTTATACAGACTAATAATATGGATCGGAATAGTTGCTTTGTCCCAGACTATAGTTTGTTATAGCGTATTCCCATGGTTTTGGTATACCTGTAAGCTTATCATTTATCAAGTGTTCAACATTTTGTCTTTTTGTCAACTCTAGTGCTTCTGCAACGTACATGTGTTCTTTTTTGTGAATTTTTCTAATCACTTTAGCTTCATTCCACACAATCTCCATGTTGCTCACATAGGCTTCTTACGTTAGTGCTGTATTCAATTTACCTCTCCTGATGTCCCTTTCGTGTTCCTTTAATCTTTGTGCTAAAGTTCTGGAAGTCACGCCTATATATGTTGAATTTGTATTGTTACCGATGTTTCTCACAGGTATTATGTATTTTATGCATATTATTAAGTTAAATTAGTATAATTATAGAATATATTTTTAAATGTTTAAACTTTAGAACACTTCTGTTGAATAGTTAAAATGTTCTAGAACTCAGTACGAACTTAAGTTTGTGAACCTGATGATGGCCGCCATGAAGGCCAAAAACGTTTCTTAACGGAATAAAGTTAGTTACGAATTATTCTCCACTGCTGTTTAGTGCTTTTTAACCTAAGAATTACAAATTAATTTTTGTGAATAATCGAATACGTGAATACAGAATCTGTGAATAATGAGAATTGACTGTATTTGGTTTCAAAATGCATTTGCATCATTGTTTTGAAAAGTAAAAGAAATGAATATAGCAATGTATAATAAGGAAGAAGGATATATTGAAGGTAATGAAAATTAAAATATATATAATAAAGATTTTTTGTATAAGTTATCCAGTTACTTAATAGTCATTACCTTTTATAGCATCCTTTTTTTATTGTAGCATTAAAACATAGAAATAATTGCATATTCAATTGTAAATTATATCATGCACAATATTTATCAGATTTTAAAAATTATCTATATAATTATAACATTAGTTGAGAAATAGTCTATCTTGTAAATTTTCAAAATGCATTTGAAAATTAGTTTCAAGATAAAAAAGAAAATTAAGAAAAAATTTACATAATTTTCTCATCTTGATTTTATAGTTTGCTAGAAACTATCAAGCTAATTAGTTAGAATTAATTAATTTTAAGTATTTTCAAACAATGAGTTAAAAGATAGAAAAGTAAAATCAAAATCAAAATGCACAAAGAAAGTTTCTCTGCAATGAATATAACAGAAATGCAGCTCCATTTCTCTAGCTCTCAATCCAGCATTTCATAAAAAATATTAATATCATACTCCATCATAGCATTTCATAAAAATTTTTATCCTACATGGATAAAAACTTTTATGAAATACACTCTGTGGATTGATTGGTGGCAAAGATTACAGGGACAAGGCTCCTAGTCAATATATATAAGATATTTTCAACTTGTGACATATTAACTTATAAGTGTTTTGGTCCATAACCTGTAATAAGTCAAGCATTATTTATGTTTACAGTATAAATATATTTTATATGTTGTTGAAGGAAATATGATTACTGAAAAGTCTTCAATGAAGATTTTTTTTTAAATTATATCATAAACAACTGTTTTAGTTGTATCTTTTCTATTGTATTCTCACAAATTTCTAAAAGATAGCCTAATATCAAAGAATCAAGGGATAGTTTTATGAATTATATTTATTTGATAGATGAAAAATTAAGTTCATTAAAAAATAATAACAAAATATGTTTTATATTTACATCAAACTTATTTTGATGGCAATTTATTTAATAAATTTCATGAACTTTTATTTGCTAAATTAAATGAAATATTTTTTAACCAAAAATCTTAAATTTCATTTCGTTTATGAATTTTTCAGGAAAGGATACAATCTATACACAAAGCTGTTGCAAGAGGTAATATAAGGGATGTAAAATCACTTTTAGATCGCAAAAACTTAGCTATAACAAGAGACCCAACGGGTGCTACGCCATTACATAAAGCTGTGATGTATGGTCACTATAATATTGCCAAATATATTGCTCAGAATTTTCCATCATCAAGAGATGCTACAGATAGTGTAAGTTTTAAATTATTTTTTATATATAATAAATTTGTTTAATTTCATTATGAAAACTTTAATAATTTATTTTTTTAATTATTGAAAAATAATTTTTAGGGAAAATAGAAAAATGTCATAAATATCTCTGTCCTAATAAAAAGTAGAAAAGTATTATAATTGATTATCAAATTTTCTTACATGTTTTTCAATGCAAATAGAAGACATAATCTAATCTATTTCTAAAGTAATAAATAAATATAAAATAAATTAATCATATTAATATTCTATTGTTTAATGAGATTTAAATTTATTTCTTATGTTAAAAATCAGGATTCTATCATAATTTTAAAGCATTATATTAGATCAGCAGTCTCAAACTCAGTCTCTTCAAAGGGCCACTTTAGACATTTTTGATTGTTTGGGGATTACATTTAATATTTTTTTAATGTTTATTCATTCTGAGCAAAATTTATTAAAGTATGCCAATTTTTGTAATAAAATAGTTGTAAATAAAATTACAAGTATTTTATTGTATAAATTAAATAAATTATCTTCAATATGTAGATTTAACCTGAAAGTAGAATGTACATCATCACATTAATGTATTCATATCTAGTTTATTTAATTAACCTGGTAATAGTAACATGAAACTGAATCATAAGTGACAAAATGAAAATTAATGTATGGACTAATTATCTATTAATTATATGAAATTTTCACTGCTTTATTAAAATAAATCTTCTGAATGTATACAAACCTCAATTTTTCAACAAAGTGTCTATTTTCTAACACAAAAAATAATTTTTTTACTATAATTTATTGATTTTTAATGAATTCTTTATATGATACTCCTTATCAAAATTATGCAAATAAACAAGAGTATCATATTTCATTCAGTCATAAATCTTTATTCTAAAGTCAAAACAAAAATATCTCCTGTTTTATTTGTATATGGATTAGATAATTTTATTCCCCAGGGTGATCTAAGGCACTTATAGGTGGTGCAAACATGATAGCAGGAGCATGAAATATAATTCTTCAACTTCAAAGGATTTTAAATCACATATTATATAAAATTTTACTCATATTCTAATTTTTTTATATTTTTTGATATGTTTACTTGTTTTTATTGTAGCATTTTTTATCTGAGAAAAGATATTTATATTTTTACAAATTTCTTTTAATCATTTATATAATATGCAACTTATGATGATAAATAGAATCAAAAATTCTCTCTGTCTTAATAATTATATATTTATATTTTTACAAATTTCTTTTAATCATTTATATAATATGCAAATTATGATGATAAATAGAATCAAAAATTCTCTCTGTCTTAATAATTAATGATAACAAAGTAATTTGTTTTTTTTTTTAAGGAGAAAGGTTGAAAGTTTAGTAATCACTATATATTATAATGCTGGGGTAAGAATTTGTGATGTGCACATATATCATTTCTGATTATAGCATAATACTTATTTCTTCAAGTATTGCTTATTATTTTATCATCTAATATTTATTTTGTTAAGCCATTTCAATCTGTTTTTTTTGTGAAATTGTTTCAAAAGTTTTTAATATACAGGATGCTGCAAAAGTAACGCCCTCTTTTTAACTGGAGTGATGTTAACCCATATATTATTTTGAAAAAAGGTGTTAACCTACCAGGAGTTACAGTTTGGGCTGCCATTTTTTTTATGGGAATAATAGGCCGATATTCTTTGATAGTACTGTTAATCAAGATAATTATTTACATATGCTGCAAACAGAATTCTGGCCGAGAGTTGAAAATCAAAATGACATTTACTTTCAACAGAATGGCATGCCACCCCACTATGGGTTAAACGTTCAGGAATGATTAAATCTTAATTTTGAAGGGAGGTGGATAGAATGACCTGGAGCAATTGAGTCGCCATCATGATCACCAGACCTAACATTACCTGACTGTATTGAAAGATCTTGTTTACAGCCTCAAACTGAAAACAATTCCTGAATTAAAACAAGCAATTTCTGATAAATTTTCTGTAATTAGCATGGAAATGTGTCAAAAGGTTTTTAGAAGTGTTGCTAGTAGAGTTCATCTTTGTATTGAACACGAAGAGAAGCATTTTGAACAAGTTAATTAAATTTTGAATCATAATGAATCATATTGTTTTTGATGGAGAAATACTTAATAATTTTCCTAAACTACAGATAGGCCTCGATTAGCGCGACTTCGAATAGCACGAATTCGATTAGTGCGACTTATAACATTGATACCGTTATTCACGAATTTGATTAGCGCGACTTAAAAAATTGATACCGTTATTCGGTTAGTGCGAGATGATTCGATTAGCGCGAGTTGTAAACACATATCAGTCTTACTAACAAAGCCAGATCAGTCTTACTAACAAAGCTCCTTATATGATGTCAATTAACAAATGAATTAAAAAATTGATACCGTTATTCGGTTAGCGCGAGAAAAGATTCGATTTTTGAGAGTTGTAAACACAGATCAGTCTTACTAACAAAGCTCCTTTTATGATCGAGTTGTAAACACAGATCAGTCTTACTAACAAAGCTCCTTTTATGAATGCAAACAGACCAGTCTTACTAACAAAGCTCCTTTTATGATGTCAATTAACAACCATTAGATTTTCCTCTCCTTTTATGATGTCAATTAACAAATTACCGTTAATTTTCGGTTAGTAACAAAACTCCTTTTATGATGTCAATTAACAAATTACCATTAATTTTCGGTTAGTACGACCGGACGAGGAGCAGTCCAAGAACAGTCACTTGGCTTTGAAGGGGTAATAGACGAAGAGCAGTCCAAGAACGGTCACACGATTTTGAAGGGGTGAAACTGAGGAGCAGTCCAAAAAGGGTCACACGATTTTGAAGGGGTGAAACATCTGAGGAGCAGTCCAAGAACAGTCACTTGGCTCTGAAGGGGTGAAACATCAGAATAGTAGTCCAAGAACAGTCACTTGGCTTTGAAGGGGTGAAACACCAGATCAATTAACAAATTACCGTTAATTTTCGGTTAGTAAAACCGGACGAGGACAGTCCAAGAACAGTCACTTGGCTTTGAAGGGGTGAAATATCAGAAAGATGATTAACAAATTACCGTTAATTTTCGGTTAGTAAAACTGGACGAGGAGCTGCCAAGAACGGTCACACGATTTTGAAGGGGTGAAACATCAGAAAGATGACACCACAACGGTCACACGATTTTGAAGGGGTGAAACATCAGAAAGATGGGTTTTTACTTTTTCTGGACACACGATTTTGAAGGGGTGAAACATCAGAAAGATGGGCTTTTTGTGTCACACGATTTTGAAGGGGTGAAACATCAGAAAGATGGGCTTTTTGCGGTAACTGCTTTGAAGGGGTGAAACATCAGAAAGATGGGCTTTTTCCGTTAACTGTTTTAACATTTACTTGCGCATTCTACTTTTAGGTTTGCTATCGATTACAGTATAGTATAGAATTTTCTTTTTTAAAAAGTACTGTATCGAAATGGATAAAAGGAAGTTCTCAGCTTCACTGCGTTTTAGTAAAACAGTTTGTTGAGCGGCTAATTTCTTTTTAACTTTTGATTCTATCACTTCTTAGTTGCCCTGTTAAACTTCCATATTTTTGAAAATGTTTAGTGATATAACGTCTTTTTAAATTGTACTCTTTTAAAACTGTGACGACTTCATTACATATCAGGCAAATTGGCTTGTCCTTATAAATAACAAACAAATATTCTTGGGTCCACTTTTCCTGGAAAGTATACGTTCTTGATCAATCTTTCTGTATTTACTACCTGAAGGTCCGGACATATTTTAGGACCAGAAATTTTTTCAAATTTTTCAAAACAATCAAAACCTACTAATCCAATTCTGTAGTTCCCAGCTGATCTTAACGCAAATTGGTGGGAATCACAGCTGCTTCTCTTCATACAGCGGGTGGCCTAAGCATCTCGAATATTCCAGAATTTACTGGTACCGTCTAGTCTAGGCGGTTGCCGTATTGGCGCCATGCAGCTGGCCATATTAATATGCAACAGAGAAATTTAGTGACGGACCAGACAAATCTTGTTCAAGAGTCGCATGTGGCCCGCGGGCCGGGGGTTGCCCATCCCAAGTTAGGATATAAAAGTTGTCTTCTGTTATAATTTTTTCTGTAGAAAAATTGTAAAAAACTGCATTTAATAGTGTAAAAATATGATGTATCCAAATATTCAGAAATTTCTGTGCATCCATTAATAGAAAAAAAAATCACTCAAAACTATTAAAATTCTCAACAAATAACAATACAAACTTAATAGTTGATTTGCAGACTGATGCATTTTTTCTTTATTCTTTTCTAGCTATTATCAGTCATTTCTGCAAATTTATTATTGAATAGAACATAATAAACCTTAAATATTTAACATTCAAACATAAGTTGTATCATAGATTTCAGCAAAATAGCAATTTTAACTCAGCGATTTTAGTTAACTTCTATATAATAAATCTATTAAACAGTCAAGAATAAATCTGTTCAAGATTTTGACTTATAATGAAATTTGTTTTTATAGCACTTACTGTTAATTTCATTATGAAATTAACAGTAAATGCTATAAAAATACTATGAAATGTGTTTTGGAGATATGTATGTTTTTTCACACACTAAGATTTTGCTGGATATCTTTATTTCTACCTAGCAATTATTTTTAAACAATATATCTAACATTGCACTATTTTTGTTTATAATGTTTACTGTATCTATTCCATTTTATAGTAATTAAACTTTTGCTATTCTGGCTTCTATGTAATACCAGCTTATGCAACTTGATCCAATTTTTTGACGATAAATTCTTCTTGACAATATTTTTCTAAATTTCCCTTTTTTTATATCATGTCTATGATCTTCGGTAGACTTCAAAAATCATACATGTCATTCCTATGTATTTTATATTTTCCAAATCTATATTATTTAATGGAATAAAATATATTCCGCTTTCTGAGACACTTTGTTCCTCTTCATTTTTTGTTAAGATAAAAAAAAAATATCTTGAAGTTCATTTGTTTTTTTTAATTAAAGTATCCTTTCAAATTATTAGTTTAACATCATGATGGAAAACTGAAGTTCTATTATATTCATTTTTAGATTGTATTATTTTCATCTGCTGATAAGGAGCAAACTCTGTTATCTCACATAATAAATTCTGGAAATTGAAACATGAAACGTAAAAATTGGATAAATTTTCTTAATCAGATTAGAAAAATGAAGTGTAAATTCAGAGAAAATAGTTGTATAAATATTGTATGTTAATCTATTATTATTATTTAATAAATTAAATTTTATATCAAGTGACTGTCTCAATATAATAATAATAAAAAATATCAATACAGTTACTTGATAAATATATCAATATATAAATGTTACAGATTGTAATTAAGAATTAATATTAGAAAATTAATCAAGTTTTAAATATGAAGATATAGATTTGATTAAATTTATGAGAAATATAAAATCAGTTTTGTTGTACAAAGCACATTTCATATTTGTCAGTTACTTGTACAGTTTTCAATCTTTAGGCAACAGATAAATACTTTAATCTAAATATTCTATTAGAAAAAAAAAAATACATATAAATTAAAGTCTTTAACAAAGAAAATAAAATTGTTTTATGCTGAGATAACCTGGATATCAGTTACTTAGTATCAAAATAATAAATGATTAAACTTATAAAAGATTGCTTTTAATACTGAAAAAAGGACTAAGATCATTAATAATAATAAAACAAATGTCCTAATAAATTTATAATAATTAAAGAATATTATTATGTAAACATATCAGATTTTAATATAAATGAATGATGTGCATTGAATAACTACTTTTGAATCCACAGTCAAGCATTTGAAATAATAGTTGAATCGTTGAAGTTCACAACATGCTTAGATTTGAATTTTTTTATAGTTAGATAATTTACAGAATTATAAGTCAATTTCTCCATATTTGATCTTATGCAGAACTCTAACCTTATCCATATACAAGTAGTTTCCAAGAAAAGATACTGTTTTTCTAAGATCATATTATCTTTGAAGATGGCCTTTAAGATATAACAGTTATTTTACCATTTGAAATTTCTAGGTTCATTTCCAGATTCTATATTATCAGATTTTTCAAGAAGATCTGGCCCATCTCAAACCACATCTTTTAACCTTTTTTAATTGATCTTATTATGAATGTTGTTAAATTCTAGAAGCAGAGCCAGATTTGCATTTTTTGGGGCCCTAGGACTAGCAAAGCTTTGGGGCCCCTAAAAATTCAAATCAGCTATGTCTAATTTTAAAGGCTCCTTATAACTTATAAGGAATCTTTAAAATTTTACTTTCTATCTAGCACTTTAATAAAAATCCATTTTTTCTTATTAAAAGTTTATAAAAGTTGAAAACTGATTGATAGTTTTGGGGCCTCTAGAATCACAGAGCCCTAGTTGGCCTATAGGTAATCCGGAAGAAGGCACTGAAATACTACTATCTAAAATATCCTTTGTGAGATTCAGTGGCATAACTGAAAATTAAAATCACATTAGTGTTCTTGAGTTTGTTTTAGTTACAGGGAGAATTTGAAAAACATCAAGCTTAAGCACTTAACAGAAATAATTTATACATAGATTTTGTCAGGAGAAATCTCAACATCAGAATAACAGAATTAACATTGCCATAAACTTGAAGGCCATGGAGATAATTTGTGCATATGTTGTATAGGTCAAAACTATGCAGAACATCAAATGTGATGAAATTGGACTTATAACTGAATTCTCAGTAGCATAAGTGATTCATTAGGGAAAAACTTTTATACATATTCCATGCTCCGACTCCAGCTCCAGCTCCCCAGCCCTGCATATTCCATTTTGTTTCAAAGTTCTATAAATTTCAAAAATTTTAAATATTATGATAATGACATGGTCTTATAGTTATATCATATTTATCAAAAGTTATAGATGTCATGATCAAAAATTTAACTTTTTGATGAATGAAATGAACATGAATTATTCCAAAACATAAGAAGAGATGAAAAAGGATTGCCAGAAGTATGAAAAACTAGGTACAAAGACTACTAGTGGGGGAAAAAAGATGTTTTAGTTGCTTCTTGTGACCTGTAGGTGAAATGGATGAATTCTATTCCATATCTATGGGAGAAGTAACAAGTGTATTGTATAATGGCTATGGTAGTTACTACATATACAAGTATATATGTATAATATGTTACTGCAATATTTCAAGATGATATCTACCAAAAATCCTTGCCTTATAATTAGATATTTAAAAACACATGCTCCTCAAATTATAAACGTTTATGTAAGTTTAGTTGTGGCTCGAATACAGCTGTTATTTTGTCTCCAAACATATTGAAATAACTTTATATACTGTATTTTGTAATAAATTTAATTAAAGCAATTAGAAATTTCTTATTTCACAGATTTGAATGAAAAGTTCCAAATTTAAATCAATTTTTGGTGTAATTGCCACCATCCTGAATTATTACTATAATATGTTAATTGTGTAATTTTACATTATATTGGTTTTTAGAGCATTCTGCTGTCATAATGCTTAAAATTCTTGAAAAGTTTTTGAAATTTTCTGAAATTTGGAAATAAAATTTCATATTTATAAGTATGAATGTTTGTAATTAGAGAAATCCACATATACAAGTAGTCCTTGACTTATGACAGAGTGAGGTTCATACCCTGCTTTCACAAGGAGAGCAGTTGAAAATGCCCAAAATTTGTGAATTGCCACTACCAGTATTTATTTTTACACTCCACTTTTACCATAATAGACTTAACAAAAACAAAAATATAAGAACTAGACAAAAAAAAACAATGTGTTTTGTATATCAACCCATTGCTCAAGGACTCAAACTTATATCAATTGCATAGACCAATCAAGAATTCATTGATTATATCAGTATTATAAGTATAAGCAGCCTTAAGTCGAGGACTATCTGTGTTCAGATTCTGAAATAAGACTTCTAATTATCCAATCACTAACATAATTACACAAGACAACACTAACAAGAAATATTCTGGTGGCTATAAGAATATTTGGCCAATATATGTGGCCACTACAACTTATCAATGCTCAAATAATTTCTAGAATTTTATATACAAAATTTGATCAAAAAATACCTATACTAACATTATAAAATTTTATTAATAAAAAGTTATTTTTAAATTAAAATAGTCCCCTGCAGCAATTACACACCATTACCAATGCTTTTTCCATTATTGAAAGCAATTCTTATAATCACACTTAGGAATTACTCTTAGATCAGTCTCCAAATTTTATTTTATTTCTTGCATACTGTTTTGTTTGAAAACAACATTCTTTTAATGAGCTCTTCAATTTTAAAAATGAAAAATCATATGGAGCTAAGTTAGGTTAGTATTATGATTGAGAATGAGGATAATTTTGTTCTTTGCTGAAAATTGTCAAACCAGAAGGAAAGATGGAGCTAGTTATTTTCAGTGGTGAAAACCATTGGTCAATATATTTTGGCAAGACCTATATGATATTCCTGATTCTTCTACAACCTCTTTAACAGTTTTTTTTCTGTAACCTTGCTGATTGACACAGATGATTTTGCAAACCTAGATAACATTTAAAAAGGGCTTTATTCTTTTGCCATTATTGATTGCAGTTTTAGCTTCTTTAATGTGCCTGAACCAATCAAAACACATGATCTGACTCAAGCATCATCTCCAAAAGCTATTTTTAAAAGTTGAAGTTTTTTCTCTCTTTCCAAGTTTGAAACAAAATTTCACACAGATGTGTTACTCTTCAATTGGATCCCATCTTAAAAATCACTAGGATAAAGAAAATTACATTACAATATTATTATAAAATTTAAAAGAAATTAATTATTGAAATGAAGTCAACAATAGTCAACCCACAAATGATGGAAACATTATATCATGTGTGTTGCTGTGCTTTATTTTTCACTTACTAGATATTGAATTGCAAGTACAGTTTCAGTATTTTTTCACTGAACTTTGTAAATGAATCTATAATTATTCTTAAAATTGATTCTTTTGATGATAAACATGTGTAATAGATAATTGATCTTAATCTATAAACTTAATAATAAATTATAGCAAAAGCACTCATTTATACCAAATTTAGTACTTACTTTGCAAGCAATAATAACATATAATTCCTAATGGTTTGCATTTGTATTGTAATTTAAATTTTGTAAAATTATTTGAAAAGAGGTTTCAGAAAGATAGATAAATGTTTTGTATAATGTATCTCAATTCATATATATGTATGTAGTGTTGTCAATTTTTTTATTTATATCAAAAAATCCTAACATATGTGAAAATGATCTCATTTATTCTCTTTGTGGTTGATGATTTTACAGAATTGAATTTAATTGTGTAGACATAATGATTACTGTAACATCTTTCAGTATCTATCTTTGTTTATTAGAGATATTTAGAATGGCATATTAACACTAACTGAAATGCTTTTTCTAAAATGATGGACTGATTTAATACAGTGAATAAGTCATAGCCATTTCATGTTTGTTAAAAAAGCTTTAAAGATTTCTTTACATGTTAAAATAAATGTGAATATATGTTTTACTAAACAGTTTATATTGTATAGATAGTCCTTAACTTATGTTTGTTCATACTTATGATAGTGATGTAATCAGTAAATTCTAGATAGTCAGTGCAATTCAATGGATTCAAGTCTCTGACCCACTGGCCTGATATAGGGAAAGTATCTTTTTTGTATCTGGTTTTTATATTACTATATTCTTTATATTTATTAGGATAATGTATAATGTCCTAGTAAACATTAGTAATAAGAAATCCATAAATTTTTGGTGTTTCTAACTTCCAACCAAATCCAACTTGCAATGACAGGGTTCAAACCAAATCCCCATCATAAGTTGAGGACTACCTATATATATAATATCCTATTGGTAACAATAATATAAATTTCAAATTGACTTTTCTTAGAATATTTTACATAATCTAAGCTTTTTAATTTTTTCAGGCAACCTCAGTCCTGTTCACTTTGAACTGAGATAAAGATTTTCATGAACATAATGTTACATCTTAATTTATTGAAATCATATATTAACGTAAATGTTTTGATGATGGTTGACTGTGACAATGCAAAAACCCATATTATTTTGCTACCAGCTTCCAGCCAGCTCATACCAATTGCAAAACCTTATAAATTTTAGTTGAACTATTTTTATAGGGGGGGAAAAAACAATAAAATTACTTTCCTTTGTAAAAATTGCCCAGTTGGAATCAAGTTATTTTACAGATACAATTAAAATGATTATACAGGTTGTCCTAGACTTAAAATCAGTTTGTTTTGTCCCCATCATAAATTAAAAATATTATAATTTGGAAATAACCTATAGTGATGATAATTTTAATAGTTATAATAGACAATGGAGTACTGAATCCTTTAAGATTTTCTAACCAAAATTTGATTCCATTTTCTCAAGATTATAAAATAATCTTGAATTGAATTCAGGCTCCAACATATAAAATCATCTAGAATTGAACCTGGATCCCCAATGTGGTAAGTGATTGCTTTATTCTTCTTCTATGTGTCATCTCCTTCCAGGAGGTCGACTACCATGAATCTCCACCATTCCCGGTCTTGAGCCTCTCTTGCACAGTCAGCATAGCTAAGATGTGTCCACTTAGTGATATTATCCATCCACTTAAGTCTTTGTCTTCCTCTTTTTCTTTTTCCCTTAATTGTTCCTTCAAGAAGCTGCTTCTGAAGGCTTTGATGTCTTAGATGATGTCCTACGTATCTAACTTTCCTTTTTTTGATGTCCTTCCGTAATGTTCGTTCATGACCTATCATTTGCAGGACTTCTGAATTAGTCTTTTTGTTAGTCCATGGTATTTTCAGAATTCTTCTAATGACCCAAATTTCCAAACTTTGCAATTTATCCTCACTTTTCTTATTAATTGTCCATGTCTCTGAGCCATAAAGCAAGGCTATCCAAATAAAACATTTTAAAAGTCTCAGCCTGGTAATGATGTTGATTTCACGGCTTGTGAATTTCGCATTTTTATAAATGAGGACTTGGCCATGGCGATTCTCCTTGAGATTTCTTTGTCAGTTTTTACATCTTCTGTTGTTAAATGTCCAAGATAAAAGTAGCTGGGAACTTGTGTGAGTAGGTGATTATCAATTGTGAAGTTCAAACAAGGGACCCTTGCTTCTTGTGTCACCACCATTGTTTTAGTTTTATTAAAATTAATGTGAAATCCAAGTTGTTTACTGGTTTCAACAACCTTCTTTATTAAGTTCATAAGATCAGTTTCGTTTCCCGCAATAAGAACTGTGTCATCAGCATACCTAAAGTTATTGATGTTAGTCCCACCTACAGCAACACCTCTTAATTCTCTGATTTACTCAAAAATTTTTTCGCTGTAAAGATTGAAGAGAATGGGAGACAGTACACAGCCCTGTCTTACAATTTTTTGAATAGGAAACTTTTCTGTTGTTTTTCCATTAATTTTTAGTGAGGCTGTCTGTTCAGCATAGAGGTGTGCAAGAATTCTTAAATCTTTCCCATCAAATCCAACTTCTTTTAGACGATTTATGAGCTGTTCATGATTTATACTGTCAAAAGCCTTAGAGAAATCAACAAAGCAGAGATAAATGGAATGTTGTTTCTCTAAGTTTCTTTCAATTATTGTTCTCAGACTAAAAATTGCCTCTCTGGTACCCTGTTTTTCTGAAAACCTGATTGAGAGTCATCTATCAGATTAGAGAGCCTTTGCTGATTTTTGTATAAAATGACATATAATAAAACTTTTGCAACTTGGCTAATCAAACTTATTGTTCTAAAATCATTGCATTTCTTTGCATTTACTTTTTTGGGAATGGGGATAAAAATTGAGTGCCTAAGATCTTCAGGAAGGTATCCTGCATCATAAATTGCATTGCAAAACTTTGTAAGGCATTGAATACCTTTGTCATCTAGTGCCTTTAGCCATTCTGCATTGATATTATCTTTACCTGCTGCTTTTCCCTTCTTTAGCTGTCGAATTGCCTTCTCAATTTCACATTTGAGGATTGTTGGTCCCTCTAGGTCATCAGGCACTGGTCAAATTCCTCCTTTCTGAAAAAAGGGCTTTAGTATAATTATACCACTTGCTCATTAAATCTTTCTCTTCCATCAAAATTTTTCTGTCATCATCCATTAAACCTTGAAGTGTAGAATTTTTACGTTTGTAGGTGACTTCCTTTATTTTATCATGAAGTTCTCTGGACTTATGTTCTTTATCAAGATCTTCAATCTCTTTACATTTGTGGTTAAGCCAAAGATCTTTAGCACATCAACATTCCTCCCTTATCTTTTTGTTTAAGTTCTTATATTCTGGCTTATTCTTGGCTAATTTCCTTTCTTCCATCATTCTTAGAATATCATCCAGGGCTGATTTCCTTTATTCACAAGTTTAAGTAAGGTCACTTTTGCTGCTTTGTTTAAACTCTCTTTAAAATTCTTCCATGTATTTTCCAGGTCAAAATTAGTTTGTGGGATAGATGGACTTATTGTGAGAGCATTCAAACTATTTAAAAATTCTCTATTGAATTTTTCTTTTACACCAATCTGTCTTAAAGCTGATGAATCTAGTTTGACAGCTCTAGTGCTCATTTTAACTTTCTTTAATTTAATAATAGCTTTAACAATAACAGAGTTGTGATCCGATTTAATATCAGCACCTGGATAAGTCTTTGCTTGCTTGAATGTTTTTAAATCTGCCATTTATCTTAATATAGTCTATTTGATTTCTAAATTTGTCACCAGGGCTTTTCCAAGTATATAATCTTCTATCTGGGTGTTGGAAGAAGGTATTAGCAATGATTAGGTTGTTCTCTTCACGAAATTGAATCATCCTCTCTCCTCTATCATTTTGAATTCCTAATCCATGATTTCCCATACAGCACAAAATCTTTTCTTTGCCTGCTTTTGCATTTAGGTCACCCATTACAAAAATAATATCATCCAATTTTGCAGCAGAAAGAGTATTATTAAGGTTATCATAGAACATTTCTAATTCATCAGTGTGATCCATTGTGGGGGTATAGACTTGAACTATGTAGAGATTGAATGGGTTTCCAGCCAATCTAACTGCAATTATTCTGTCATTCAAGGTTAGGGATCCAATAAGTGAGTTAGCAATGTCATACTTCAATAGAATTCCAACACCATTCATATGTTTGTCACTGCCTGAATAAATCATTGTATAATTGTTTCTTTTAATTTTCCCAGTATCCAACCATCTAATTTCACTCACTCCCTCAATGTCAATATTCATGCTGTTTAACTCTTGAATTAAATTATCCAGTTTTCCAGGCACAAAGAGGGTTTTAACATTCCATGTCATAATCCTAAAGATCCTTTCCTTGGTCCTAAGACGAACCTTGGAAGGCATCCTCCCCACAGGGTTTGGGGTGTCTTCTTCATGCCTTCTGTTACTAGAATTCATCTCAAAGCCAGATCTAGTCTCTTCTTCCCTGTAGCTAGAGGCAACAGTTGTCGCAGGGGGCTCAACCCTGTTACCATTATATGCGATTGAGTCTTGGAGATCCATGATTGACTATAGGATAAATACGTGGTGAGGCCCTAATCTCTTCCACGGTGACTGGCCATATCTCTCTTAAGGTGTCAAGAGAATGCCCTAGATATGTCATATATCTTGCTGTCATGCCTTTGATGCCATTGATCATTAATGTTTAATGAATCTTCTGCCATCTCTGCCATTCCAGTCTTTGTGCACAAGAGGGTGACACTCCCTATCTACAGCAAACTGCTGAATACCCTCACAACGTTTGGCCTGCCAGCCGAGGCAGTTACCGGGCTGTGGCCGTCAGTGTGCACTACCAACTACGAGGAGTCAGAAGTGAGAGTTGAGTGCATGTGAGGACCAGTGTCTGAAATCCTGACACTATCAATAGCTGATTTCAGAATGAAAGGTACTACCTCTACATACACCCAATTGCTTTATTACATCTTTAATAAAACAAAGTATTTCTAGCCAGTATACTATGAAAATAGACAAGTTCAGAATATCATAAGAACCATCATGGGGTTTCAATATTACAAGTTGAATGATCAAGGACTACCTGTTTATGGGCAAATAAAATATCATTCTGAACTTAAATCATTAGAATTAGATGATATACTTTTCACTTATTTAGTTATAGGGGGAATTTACCTATCTTTTTAGTCAGCATTAAGCTTAAATTGCTTATGGTTTCCTTAGTAATATGACATGTATGCTGATAAAGGCAAAATCTGAATTGTATATTATATTTTTAAGTGTTGCAACTAAATGATGTACAAAAATATTTATTATGGAAATAATTGTTCTATTAAATATAAAATTTTATGAATATTTTAATAACCATAATCTTGTTACAACTAATGAATATTTTAATTTATATTTATTATAGATTTTTCTTCTCCTATTCTAATTACACATATTCTCATATTATTTATATTGTTAATTTATATTACAAGTTGTCATCAACTTATGATAAGGTTCAATTTGAACCCTATGGTTGGAAGTCAGAAATACCCAAAATTTATGGATTTCCCTCTACTAATTTTTACTAGAACAGTATACATTATCATTATAAGCATAACAAACATTATATACATTATAATAAACAAACATGGTATATCAGTTCATTGTGCATAGACTGGTATGCATTTGAATTGTGAGTTGCATTGACTAATTACAGAATTTATTGATGATATCAATCATAAGTATGAGTGATTGTATGTCAAGAATGACCTGTATTTTATAGAAGAATACTATAAATGTTCTCATTTTTCCATTTTTGTATAATATGATGTAATAAAGAATTAATTTACTTTTCAAAATAATAATTTAATAATATCAACCTTGTTTTAATATTCATATATTTTCTATTGAAATATTTATATACAGTGAAACCTCACCTAATGGACACCCCTCAATAATGGACACTTTGTAATTCCCCGGCAGTAATACATGGATGTCTATGGGAGCATCTCCCCTCAAAAGCGGACACCCTCAATAACGGACACGGACACTTAAATTTCGATATAATTGGACAATAAAAAACTAATAAAAGTACCATATTACAGCTCAAAATTGAAAGACGAACGAAAATCATGAAAAAATTTTATTTTTAATAGTGATTCCACAGGATTGAAATTAATAGCAGAAGTAGAAATTCATTTGGAGAATGAAGTTCAAAAACGTAAAATAAAACAAAGTAAGATGCCAGATTTTTTCCCTGAAGTGTAGAATAGTGTATACACTCCTGAGATTACATTCATATTTTATAAGTTTTCAAGTTTTATAATAATACCATATCAATAAGTAGCATTCAAAATATTAATTTATAATCTATCTTCTTTATGTAAATTATATATTTATGTTTTAATTTCTTTACTGTTTCAAGCTACAGTATACAGTATTTGTTTATTGTTTGTATGTTGGTATTGCGAAAGATAGTATAAATAAATAAATAATGATTAAAATAAAATATGTATTGCGAAAGATAGTATAAATAAATAAATAACAATTAAACATTTAATGCTAAATTTATCGATTCTGTTACTCATATAACGCGAAAATTCGTATCATACTAAATCACACCAAGCAAAAAATTGGATGGCTCAGATGGCCATTATCCTCAATAGCGGACAAATTTCTGTTCCCCAGAGGTGTCTGCTATTGAGAGGTTTCACTGTAATTATTATAATTTAATTTTGAAATTTTCATTTCTACAAGAAAAATTTTTTAACTTTTAATGTTTTATATATTCTAGACAAGAATGCAAAGTTTACAACCAAATCCTCATGCTGTATATAAAAATGTTTCAGAAGCTTTGTACAAAATGATAAGGTTTGAAGGTATATTACGTCCAATTCGTGGAATGAATGCAGTAATTATTGGAGCAGGACCAGCTCATGCTCTTTATTTTTCTTGTTATGAAAAAATGAAATATGTTTTTAATAAAAATGAAAGAAATTCTCACAGTCATCTTGCTCATGGTAAATAAATATACATGATTTGTTTGCACTTATTTTAATGTAAATATTTGTAATTCATAAATACAATAATTATTGTTAATATGATATTGGTTAATTTAAAGTACTCATTAATTTGAAGTAAAGATCAAAATATGTAATTTTTAATTGTTACTACCTTGATAATTTGAAATATATGTAATTTTTAATTCAAAGCTAAATTCTATCCAACAGTGACCTAAAATCTGCATTATTTAAAATTTTTTGATAAACTTCTGATAAATTTTTTTACTGAAGATTTGAATAAAAGTTATTACAAATATTTATTAGATGGCTGAGTGACAGAGTGATAACCAAAGAGGATTGTGAATTAAATATATTTTTCAAACACAAGATTACTTATTCTGTGTTTTTTCCTCCCAAAAATTAAAACTTGCTTACAAGAGTTTGATTTTAATATCTTAATTTGGAGGAAGCAGAAAATTTTTCTGTGAAATCATTATTAATGTATTTTCTTATCATACCTTTTGGTGAGATTAGAAAATAGCTTCTTTTCATTGTTTTATAATTTGATCTCTTTCAAGTACTCAATTATCGATATACAATCAAAGTTTGATTATATTCTGAATGTATTATCAGAATTATAGTAGAATATCTGAAAACTTAGTGATAATTCAAAAATTTCATTTAGAAACATATTTTGAAATAGTATATATGTTAAGGACAAACCTGAATTCAGGAAATACTAGAATTTCCTAGTCAAAACGACAGGCAAACCCGAATTCAGGAAATACTAGAATTTCCTAGTCAAAACGAGAACATTCTAATGCTTGTCAGACGTTCTAGAATTTCCTAGGCTGAATTCGAAATGCCGAACATTTGTTACTCAATATCCGGAATTTCTATTGGGTTGTTTGGAAAGTAATTTCGTTTTTTTCCGACGGATGGCGTTAATTGTATTTTTGCTTTTTCCGCATCCTGTATATAAAATAAAAAGGAAGTTCCATGCCAGAACATCTTAATTGTTATTTAAAGCTTAATAAACAGCACTTCTAGCAGCTGAGGAAAAAATTTTTTCCTCAGCTGCTAGAAGTACTTTAGTTAAATTTTAATATAGAGTAAGAGTTGCTAATCGAATTCGCACTTCGATTAGTGCGAATTCGATTAGCACGAGAAATTCGTGGAACCAAATTCGTGTTAATGAGGCCTACCTGTAATGCAATTTATTTTCATTAAATCATTTTTCGTTTTTTTAACTACTGTAATAAATTTTTGTACAATAAAAATTACCAAATAAAAAAGGGCATTGCTTTTTCCGCATCCTGTATATAAAATAAAAAGGAAGTTCCATGCCAGAACATCTTAATTGTTATTTAAAGCTTAATAAACAGCACTTCTAGCAGCTGAGGAAAAAATTTTTTCCTCAGCTGCTAGAAGTACTTTAGTTAAATTTTAATATAGAGTAAGAGTATAAGCAGTATTTAGAATAAGTAGAAAAACTTAATAAACAGCTTAATTAAATAAAAATCTAAAATCATATAAACAATTTATTGAAATATTTAAGATTGAAGAAATTTAACAAAAGTTTTCCTTTATAAATATGATTAAAAATTTAATTGTTTATTTACACATGCTGCAAAGTGACATGAAATTGATGATTGCAGCACCATGAAATGCTAAGCTACATTTAGAAATGATTAATTACCAATTCAAATGCTTTGTTTATATTAGTGGTGAAGCATGGAATTTCAAATGGCAAGATTTTTTTTCCTTTAGCTCTTTTTCATGCATTATAAAATTTTATGAGTACATCAGGAAGGACCTAGAAATCTAGGAAAAAATTTTAATTTTTCCAGTTTTATTAAAAATTCTCTAATATCAACATTTTTATTTTTTTGCATATGGGAGAAGAATTCCACTCTTGATCAATTCCAGGATTAATTTAATTAATTAGTAATAATTTATCAAGCTTTTATATTATCCAATCTGTTGATTATCTAAAGTTCTCTCAGTCCACATTATTTTGGATAATTGGATACTACTATGATAACAATAGAATAGAATGATATAATAATAATTTCAGTTAGTGGCTAATTAAGCATTTCATTGTATCTCAATATTTATTATTGGATAGATTTCATGTATTTCAAATTTTATGTAATATGAAGCAATTGAAATACAAATTTATTTTTGCCTCCTTTAAATTCTATACTTTTAATGGAAGGAAAATGAATAATAGCTGATTTGGACCATTATAACATAAATTGACTTTATTTAACAAAATATGCATATTTGTTAAAAAATTATAAAATAATAATTTCATTAGTGGCTAAATGCATTTTGTTGTATTTCTATATATTTATTATTGCATAGAGAGTTTTCCCATTCATGTAACAATATATTTTTACATCAGCAAAAATACTTGTGCTGAGAGGGGATGACATCTGAGACTTTTGTCATGGGCTTGGCATCGAAAAGGGCCTAACTATCGTCCCCCAAGATGACATCTAACATGTTCAATAGTTCACAGGCTGCCACCTGAATAAACTGTCTAGCACCCAAAACAATCATGCTAAAATAAACTATTTTATATATAACAGCATTTTGGTAGACAAAAGTTTTGTGATTGTAAAGTATGCAACTGTATAGTGTAGGCCATGTATGGTATACAAGGATCTTTTATATAAACTGGATGGACTGCACAATGCACAAATATGTTTTGGTGGCCAGATGTAACCCACAAAAATGCACACAAAAAACAAAACTCTAAACAGGATAAATTTTGTTTTTTGTGTGCATTTTTGTGAGTATAACAGGATGGCTTTAAAGTTCTTCAGATGTAACCCATTTATGTTAATAAGTATGATGACCAGATCCTAACAAAGTCAATTTGCTATATTGTCAAATTTACATTTGCATCCACCATGTTGTTGGCCGAAATTAAAATGTTTCAGCCAGCTTTTTTTTCTAACATTGAGCACTCCATCCAGGGTGGTATGTAATATATCAAATTTTGAATTTATTGTCACTTTTTAAATAAATATTTTATATTTTATATGACTTTTTTATTAAATCAAAGTGATGCACTTTTTTAAGTGGGGCCCAGACCATAGACTTGTCACAGGCCCAAAAATTTCTCTTGGCAGCCCTGCTTGTACCTCTTTTCAATTCGAAACACTAAAATCCTGCTTATTTCAATACTTGAGAATCTGTACCAATTTTACACAGTTTATGTGATTTTTTTTTATTTTGGTTTTCTTATTTGCATTTATACTCACTTGTCAGTAGTGAATCAGAAAAAATGATGGGGTATTATAATATAAATAATTATAATGCTAATAATTTAAACAATTTCTGTATATATTTTGGTTTTTTCCGAAATCACAGGAAGGGCATGTATCCAAATGTCTCTACCTTAAATCTGCCTATGCTTATACAAATTCCAAAAATCTGTATTAATGATGTGCCTATAATATGCAAATATTGGCCTATAATTTTATTATAGGCCTAGAATTTTTATAAGATATATTTAAATAATATGAAAATGGAATTAAAAATAATAGAATTATTTTAGATATTATAATTTGAAAGTTTAATAAAGTACAGTGTTATTAACAACCAACATTAGTTAAGTTTTTAAAAACTGAGTAGAATTTAAAAGTAAACATTTGAAATTTTATTGATTTTACAATTCATAAAAATTAATTATTTATACAAAATTTACATATAAAATATTACATATTTGCATTGAGTTCATTTGCAATTTATTTTAATTAACAGAACTGCTAAGACAATATTTAAATAAAAAGTAATCATTTAAATAGAAATTAATATTTTTTATAGGATGGACGTACACCATTACATTATGCAGCTGTAATGAAAGATAATAATGAGATGTATAACATGTTAGTAGGACTAGGAGTAAGAAGTAGTATTCTTGATACAGTAAGTATGAATTTTTAAAAGCAATATTCTATATAAAAAATGATTTAAACATAAATGTTTTTAAAAAATATGCATAATTAAGATACCATATTTTTGAAATGTAATTTCAAAAAAATAACATATATAAATCTTATCATGTAGCTTTTTGCATCAAAATTCATATAGTTTGACAGTTATTAATTTGTTACTTATAAGTTTATACAATAATGATTTCAGTTAGTGATTAAAACTGAAATTTCCAATTAAAAAGATGTTTTAATTGGAAATTTTGGATTTATTCTAAAAATCATCAAGCTTATTTCTCAAAATAAAAATATTTTTAATAATGGATTATTTTTGGTTCAAGAAATAAGCTTGTGGTTCTTTTATTTTGTGTTATCTGAAACTATATATAGGTAGTCCTCAACTTATGTCTGTCTTGACTTACAGTCACTTAACCTTACAATGGTGATGCCATCAATAAATTCTGTGATTGAGCAATGCAATTGAAAAAAGTTCAAGTCACTGACCATCTGATATTCAAAAAAGCATTCTTTTTATGTCTGGGTCTTGTATTTTTGTTTTCGTTAAGTTTATTACAGTAAAATAGAGTGTAATAATAAATATTGGAATGGGAAATCCATAAATTTTAGACATTTCCAATTTATGATAGCAAGATTTGAACTGAATCACATTACACTTACAATAAGGAAAACAAGGTAAACAAGGTAGTCACAGGACTACCTATATATATAAGTTCACTTATATATTTATTTATATATTTATCTATAAATAATAATATAAATTCTGCCATAAATACAGTGGTGCCTTGGTTAACGACGGCCTCGGATAATGACGTACTTGTTAACGACGAGTGGCTGTAAGAAAAAATGCCTTGGTTAACGACGCAGGCTTTGATTAACGACTCCTGATTATGTGAATATCTGATAAAATAGAGCTCTGTAAAACCACTCGTCATCACATCACGTGATTCATTATTTATTTTTATTTGTTAATCATTATTTTTTTATCACAATCAATTCAAATCTGGCAATATCATTATTAAAATTAATAAAATTATAACCATATAAAAATATATTTAACTAAATGATAATTAACATTATAGTAATGAAAACAAATTATTTAATTAATTAAAAATAGATGTGCAATATTTCACTAGTTTTTAGTTTCTTAAAGATGGTATCTAGACGATTATTATTTTAAATTATGCGAACAAAGTCTGATTCTATTGTTTGTTTGTGTTATATTACTTGACACCTGCAAGTAGTGTGACATTGCCATTTCAGATTCCATCAGAAGAAAAAAAATGTCTGTCCGAGGTCTTACAGTTCATATAGACAATAAATCAGTGAGTGTGTATCACTGTTCGTTCGTCATCAAAAGGCAAAATCAAATCTTATCTATATAATAATCATTGACTCTATATGCTGCTAATCGGTGTTTACAGGTTCGTTTGTCAAAAACTCCAAAGCGAGCCCAATTGTCCTTCTGGTGATTTACAGGGCCATTTGTCAAAAAAACTCCAAAGTGAGCCCAATTATCCTTCTGGTAAAGATTGATAAATTGAAAACTGTTTTCACAAGCAATTCTATCCCATCTGTATCAACTAATCTGTGGTTCATATAGACAATAAATCGGTGCGTGTCAGTTTTCGTTTGCCATCAAAAGGCAAATTCAAATCTTATCTATATAATAATCATTGAATCTATAAGCTGCTAATCAGTGTTTACGGGTTCGTTTGTCAAAAAACTCCGAAGTGAGCCCAATTATCCTTCTGGTGAAGATTGATAATTAAAAACTGTTTCCACGAACAATTCATTTTATTAACGACGATTTTGGTTAACAACGGTAAACCTGGAACGGATTACCATTGTTAACCAAGGTACCACTATATTCATATTTGGACTCTTGTACTCTTCAAAATACTTATTTAGTTTATAGTATATGTGTAAATTGTAAGCTAACTTTTCTAGTTTAGCATTGAAAAAATAGTAAACAAGTTAACTAGTTAGGTAAGATCAATGAATCAATGAATTGATTATATGGCTTTTTCTATTATTTATATTTGATTTGATTTTATACCTTTTTGAAAATATAAAATTACCATTTCAGATTTATTGAAAATATAATAGGTTCCCATTTAATGTCACCTCAATTAATGTTGTTTTGCTATTACATTGTCATTAAAAACTAAATTAATTAAGAAATTAAAATTTTAGAGCAGAAAATGGAATAAGCTCTATTTTCTTAAAATTGTTTTCATAATAGAAAGAAAACTAGATAGAAACCTATAGTTGTTAGAGAAAACAAGGTAAACATTTTTTATATGAACACTAACTCATGTATACAATATTGTCTAGGAACAATATTAATTCAAATTTAAAAAAATATTTATTAAATTACCTAGCATATAGACTATTGTGAGATTTGCAGAACACCATACTAAAACTTTTATTTCATTATCTTTTTTTTCAATATGATTATCATTGATATTTTTGTTTAACTAATTTGTGTCATATGTTTTTATTCAAACCGATTATATTATTATATTAACTGATTTATATTAATGCATTGTTGTTATATCAATTGTATATTAATCATTTATATTACTATATTACTTCAAATTTAAGCTGCCCTTGAATTTAAGCCTCAGTAGGATTTTAAAATTGGAAAAAATAAAAATGATTTTATAATAGGTATTGAAATAAGAAACATTTTTGTTTACTTAAATAGGTACTAATATACATAATAAGCTATTTTTATTTACTTAAATAGGTACTAATATATAATAAGCTATCTAATTTATTGAGAATCTTCTTCAGATATACTATCATTTCGTTTTTTTTTAAATAGCACCAGGTATCTTCTCCCAAACACGTTCTAATCAATCTTTCAAATAGTGCTAGGTATCTTCTCCCAAACATGTTCTAATCGATCTTTCATCAATTCTGTTGTCATCCAGCATTTTTTTGTGCTCGAATTATCCCTTAGGAAAATTTTCTTTGGGCACAGTTTTTTGTTTAAAATAATAAAAGGTGGGCATTTTTTTGTGCTCAAATTATCCCTTAGGAAAATTTTCTTTGGGCACAGTTTTTTGTTTAAAATAATAAAAGGTGCAATTAGTTTTTTATCAGTGATTATAAACGGCATTATAGTAATTCATGATTTTCTTATAATTAAAATATGGCCAGATATGACGTGATTCTACAAGCTACTATCAAACATCAATTGCATTAAATCAGAAAAGTACGAATGGGGACCATTGAAAAAATTATTATCTACGGTCATGATATTATGCGCATGCATAGAGCATAAAGCAAAAACCCAAATGCTGGAGAGTGGAAGATCAGGAGAAATAAGATGTTAAAATATTCTCTTTGAATTTAATCTGCACCCAAATTTTACGTCTTAAAAATTTGAATAAAAAGTACGGCTTAAATTCAAAGTAATATGGTATTATTAGATCTTTATATATTCTTATTAATATGTTAAAAATTAAGTTTCTTTAAATTCCCTGTTTTCCCTATCAAATATTATTTTTAATTTCTTTACTTAAAGTAAATATAAATAAATGGGTTGGGAATGGTCTTTGTGCGAAAGCTGATATAGCGGAGAATTGGACTGTAAGAACAAAAGTAACAACATCAGAATTATAAACAAATGAATCATATCTTTTTCATCAGGAGAAGAACAGAGAATCTGAATGGAGAGAGACAATCTTTTTTTCCTTCTCTCTCCATCCAAAAAAGGAATTTAGAAGAATTAAGTATTAAGAAGAAACAAAATACTGAAGAAAAATAAGGATAAGAACTATTCTGATGGATATGTTATCTTTGATCTCTGATTCATCTGAAATGTTTGATTCTTCCAGATATTTTGAGTGATTAAGAAATGATATTCCAACCCATTTGTTCTCAATAAACTTGATAGATGGTCTATTCCATTCATATATAGATTGTTTCTTTGATTTTTCTTTTTCTTTTTATAACTAATTCACATAACCAAATAGATACAAGATTGATTATAAATAGGCATAAAAATTTTTCATGTATTCCTTTCTAAATTTTCCTTTCTAACCTGGACCCCTGACACACTTAGCCACATCCAAATCAGCCTGACATTCACATATCCCCACAATATTCAACTACATTGACTGGATAGAAATGCTTTGGCTTTCTAATCAGAGAGCTTAGATTGAATTAAGAATCTACTTCTTGGAAAATTTATATGAGGGGTCCATAGCACTCTCACTGAGCCCCATTCTCTATAATCCAGCAGATCTCCATGAATGTTAAAACCTATGGAAGATCTATCATAGTTATATACTTATGGTAGCGACTTGGAGTGGCACAGCTGTTTAAAAATTAGTGAATGATTGAGAACTAACATTAACGAAACAAATTATGAATATAACAAACTTATATTCTAAACTGTCTTTTATTAGAAAATAATTTTCTTTATCATATGGCATGATATATAACTGCTGTGTAAAATTTTACAATTAAAGTTTACAAAGTTTTAATTATGCTTTTGTTTTATTTCATTCCATTATTGAATAATTCAATAATATTTAGATGAGAAAAATTATCAAACATCACTTTTAATACCAGAATTTAGGAACATAACCTTGATTTATAACTCTAGGTCAATGGAGATTTTGGTTTCAGTATGCAACAATTTTCAGAAACTTAACTCCAACATTAAACGAGGAGCTTCTAATAAATATACATACATATATACAATATACTTTTGTATAAGCTAATCTCTAAATTTCAAAAGTTAGAACTATATAATATTTGTTGAAATAAAACAGATAATTCTTTTATAATTTTATGAATTTTCCAAATTAGTTAACTATTGGAATAAATATGACAGATAAAAAAAAGCCAATCAAAATGCAATGATGTATCAATAACATAGAGAGAAACCTGGATAGAAAGCATAGCATGATTGTATTGCATCATGTAGTTGTAGAGTTACATTTCCCAATAATAATATATTATTGAAGTATTTGTTCCAACAGTACTTCAAAAATATAATATTGGAGTATTGTTGATACTCCAAAAATCTATTATTATTGAAGTATCAAAGAAATATTAAACATTTTCATGATTTGAAAATCTCAATAAAAATATTTAACAAAGTTTAAATGATAGAAAATCATAACCAAAATGCATAAGGGAAATTTTTCTTCAAGTGACAGAAGTAGAAAGCCAAATAGTAGCTCTCTTAATATCATTTACATGCTGAAGATGATTATGTAAACTAGTGACCTTCAAAGTGTAATGCACATACCCTAAGGGTGCATAAGAAATTATATACTTTTAGAGGTATGCACAATATATCTAAGGGTATTTTACATACTGTACTCTTAGATATCAATATTTATAGTGAACATTTTCAGGAATGTATGTATTATTACTTGTAATAATATATCCATGGTGGCCAAATTGTGGCTCACAAGCCACATGCGGCTCTTTGCTACCTTCAATGTGACTCCATACCATGAAAATCAATAATTAATATTGAGCAAATACCTTTCTAATTTTATAAAATAATATATTTGTAATTTGTTCATTATTGGAAAAAGTAGTGTGCATCTATACAAATTAAATGCATGTGATATATATAGTTAGCAATTTTTAAAACTATTGTTAAGATTTAAGAAATCACAACAAGTACTTGAAGCAGGATAAATACACTATTTTATTATTAGGACAGCTTAATTGAAGATCTCTTCATGGACCCTGCTTTAGGGATTAAATTAAAGCTGGAAAGGAAAAACCACGTAGCTATAAACTATTTGGACATTATGGTTACAATTTTGGGAAGGGAATACCGCACTGAAGTCTATAGGAAACCAACATATACACCGTTTCTGATCCCCAATTGGTCACAGGACCCATGGCCATATATAAATTGCTCATTCAGGTCCCTCTTAAGAAGGCTAGATACCCACTGCAGCACATTCAAAGCTAAAATGAAGGAACTAAACTGGATTATATGGAAGCAGAACGGCATGGTTACAACAGTGGAGTAGTCTGGAAGCTTCACATGAGGATGAGCAGGAATAGCAGGAAGTAAACTCCGAGAGAAACGTGTTACAGGAGGATGGAAGTAACAAGACCAATTCTTAAGCTCCGCAGGCTAATCGAGAAGAAAACAAACTTCAATAATGCCTTTTCGAGAGAGAACACACTTTTTAATAGGATTAGGAACAACAAGAACAACACCCCCCAGACAGGAGAATGGGGGTCTATAAAATAGAACTTTTTAACCATGATACCGTCCAAAGGGAGCAATACATCAGATACACATCGAGAAATTTGGGGACCAGGATAAGTGAACACCAGCAGGATGTTAATAATGAAGTGCTGATGACTGCCTTATCACGGAGAGCCTACCAGTGTAGAGTAGATGTACTGTGGGAGGAGGCGTAGGTTGTTAATCCTGTTAGGGACATTAAGCAAGGGTTCACAGCAGAAATGATAACTCTTCCATGAAAAATTGAAGGGAAAGGCAGTCCTAAACAAAGACGACCCTAGTAGGTTGAATTGTGCGTGGAGGTGGTGTCATTCTATTAAAGATTGAACGAAGCATGCACTGTCTCTACAGACACCAAATTTCTGTTAATTTTAATGAATATTTAATGTCAGAGTTTTTTCTGACATTTAATATTTACCATTATATCTGTAATTATTATTTTTATCTCTCAAACTGTATTAATTTGATTTATTTTATTTTTGTTAACATTTCTCGGATTAATTCCTTTTTACGATGTAGGAGGAAGAAATATCGTACAAAAGTACAATGTAATAACCTGTAATTATTTTTGCCTCTCAAACTGTATTAATTTGATTTATTTTGTGTGTTAACATTTCTCGGATAAATTCTTGTTGATATTTATGATGTAGTAGGATGAAATAACGTACATAAGTACAATGTAATAACTTATAACTGGAAACTTGTTGAGAGACTTTAGAAACTTGTAAACGCAATAGCAAAATGGTGTTTGTATAACATCGAACTGTAACACCTGGTAAATAACCCCGTTTAAATATCAACGCGAGCGCTTTAAACTGGATGTTTATTTTTTAAACATCTCAGCAGGGACGGCCTGCATCCAATACTGGTTAGAACTTTAGTTACTCACTTGAGATTACCGGCTGAGGAGGGCCATAGTAGGATAATTCTTTTATAATTTATACAATACTGGTTAGAACTTTAGTTACTCACTTGAGATTACCGGCTGAGGAGGGCCATAGTAGGCCAAAGACGTTTCCGGAAAACAATTGTATTATTAGTATATATAGTGTATATTATATATATCTAATAATAAAATAGTGTATTTATCCTGCTTCAAGTGCTGTTGTGATTTCTTGTGTTATTAGAAGCAGCAGAACTCATTTTTTATAGTTATTGTTAAGATTACCTGAAAAAAAATGATTTGACTCTCATTGACCCAGAAAGAAAGTGATTGTGGCTTTTAAGTATTTGAGATTCTCCTATGTGGCTTGTAATGACATGAAATTTAGCCACTCCTATAATATATCTTATTGGATGGGGTGTGTATTATTATTCTTTACTGGTAAAAGGTGTTTGTGCTATTTTTTTTAATCTGATAAAGGGTGCATGATTTAAAAGGTTTGGAGTCAGCAAGTGTAGATTATTAAGAATATTACAGAATAAATTGTATTCTATATCTCTACTATTGTTTATTCTACCCTATTATTTCTCTGTAAATAAACCTCATTTTAAAATCAAAAAATTTTAGCAAAGTAATTTTTGAAAGATTCACCTACCTCACTTTATTGATCATGCCATGATGAAATGGCCATAATCAGTAAAGTGTTGTCAAAAGAAAGAAAGTAAAACAAAAAAAGAAAATAATGCTAACTGTCTTTAATATATTATCTACACTTTGTTTAAATTAATAGAAGAAAAATAATTATTTAGCATACATCATAATAAGAAAATCTATTTATTGAAAATTATTCAGGAAGTTTTATGCAAATTAGTCCATTTATAAAGCAGAGGATGTTTTGTCACCAGAGAAGGAACATCAAGAAGCAACTATTGAGTGTGGTGTTGTTGTGTTATTTAAGACTGTATAACTTAAATACAGTATTGTTGAAAATACTCTAGATCAGCGTTTCTCAAACTGTGGATCGCGACTCTAAAAGGGATCGTGAAGCGAAATTCTGGGGTCGCAAAAATTAAATTCAAACACTTGAATTAATAAAAACACAGCACTTCTTGCAAGAAGTGCTGTGTTTTTATGTATTTAAGTAGTCTTAGTTGAAGCAGTTTAATAGTATTGTTAATTAAGACTGTATGTGAATATACTTTGTGTCATCTGTCCATGAACTTTGCTTTCTTCTCCAGTTGCTACCTTACTCTGTTGTGTTCAAATTTCTATTGAGGATTACATAACCATTTTATTGTCTTTCTATAATAAATATAATCTTGTTATTCAGTTGTTGATATTATTTACTTGTTCAAGTCATTTAATTTTAATAAAGAAATAATATCTATCTTCTTAATCTGTGTTCTAGTTTAGTCATTACAATCATAATTGCCGATAGCCGACCTGTTGATC
This sequence comes from Olivierus martensii, assembly GCA_000484575.1. NCBI lineage: Eukaryota > Metazoa > Arthropoda > Arachnida > Scorpiones > Buthidae > Olivierus > Olivierus martensii. The sequence goes on from AYEL01090451.1 coordinate 76,602, forward strand.
AGTCGGGATTGAGGGGAATTGTGATGTAATGACCACCACTGGAGGAGTGCCAGTGACTATTTTAATAATTGTGTTAATTTTAATAAATATAAAATTCTACCAATTAAAATATATATTAAATTATTTTATTAAGATTTTCTGGACTCCACTTATTTTTGACAAAAGTATCAAAAGTATCAATTAAATAATAATCTTACTGATTCTTTTGATAAATATTTAATCTTAAAAACTCTTAACCATCAAAAAGCTAATAAAATTTCTTGTAAGCTTAAATCTAATTTAAAAAATTAAGTAGTAATTTTTAAAATTAGAAAAATTTCAAATATAAAATAAATTTAACGCTGCTCTAGATCATTTTATGAATGGAATATTAAGTTAAATGAGAGTCCAGTAATGCTGATTGTGTGGTATTTCTGAATTATATATAAAAATAGCTTAAGAAATCACCAAAATTAGTAATATAGTATTGTATAAATTTACACCAATGTATTCAATTGATATACAGATATAATTTAGCATTTTAATGAATGTAAACAAGTAAGGAAATAGTCTGTAATTTCAAACATTCCCATTGCAGATAAATATTTGGAATCAATAGATTTCATTATTATTTTCAAAGCCCATAAACAAGAGAATTTACAATATATTTTGAATTTGAATTCATATCAGTTTGTTGGATATCACACTATGAATTCTGTATAAATATCCAAGATTAAGTGTCATAAAAATTGAATAAACTACTTGTGAAATTATAACAATGTTTTTATCTTGTTTATCATATGTTATTCTATATTAAAAGATATTAATTTTATTACAGAATTGTTTTTATTTCATTTTATTAGTAAATAAATATTATTTAAATTTTAAATGTTTGTTTTAAAGATTTTGAAATAAATTTTTTTCATTTAGGAAATGATTTGGAAATATGCCCATCTCCTAAATCTTGCTGTACGAATCAAATGATAGAAAGATATATTGAAGCTGCAAAAAAAGATTTTAGGAACATGTTGCAAACTTCTAGTTCTTATTTAAAAACTTTGATAGCTTCTAGTGCTACAAGATTTCGTGGTAAGTATTATCAGATTTTGAAAATTTTGACAAATATATAAAAATTTAAAAAAATTTGTTATATTAACTTTTGACCAGTCATGTCTTTAAAATTCCATGTGCAGATTTGTTGTGTGAGGGAATTATGTAAAAGGAATTTCAAAAATTAAAACACTGAGTTTAAATAAAATGTTTATTCATAAAAATCATAATTTTAATTTTCCCTTGATGTAAAAAATGCAAAATATTTCATAATAGGCACTGCTTGCCTATGGTAATCATAACTCTCTAGAAAATAGAATTGGATTCATGAAAATTTAACATGATGTCCAAACTGATAATAGTGTTTGTACTGCCAACTGTGATCAAAATTGGCATAGAGATGTGGAATATTTTGAGAATCTTGGAAGAAATAATTCCATGATACTGAAATATTGTTTGAACTTGAGTACAGTGGTGCCTCGCAATTCGATTATTCATTAAGTACATAATATATTAGCCATATGACTGCATTTTTAAGCATTTGTGTATCATTTTGGAGGATAATTTATGTTTTATATATCTATTATAAGTATTATTTTCATTTTCAGTTATAAACATGGAATATAATTGAGAAGGGTTTACTAGCAAAGCATCATAAAGTGAATGTGCCTTTATATACAGTTGAAAGTTTAATATACAATTAGCAAAATTAGAAGGATAAGTGAAGTACAGAAATAGTATTATCTACAGCAGTAAAAAAAAGCATTTAACAAAAAATCATTCAGATATTTTTTAGAATTTTATATTATGATTTAATTTTGCATTATGATGTAAAAATCATAAATAAAAATATAAATTTTGCAATAAAAAGAAATATTTACAAACTATTATATCATATCATAAAACCTACTAAATTTTAATAAAAATGTATAATGAATGAATTTTTGAAATTATAGTGGGTATCATTTAATATCATCTCACTTAATGTCATTTTTCTATTATATTAAAACTAAATTAAATAATTAAAAATATTAAAGCAGTGAAATGAAAAAAGGTTCTGTTTTCCTACATTTCCCTTCATTACAGAGAGAAAATGAGATGGAAATCTTATTAAAAACAAGGTAATCATATTTTATATGAACAATAACTAAAATATGTAATACAGTGGTGCCTCGCAATTCGACGTCCCGCAATTCGTCGATCTCTCAATTCGACATTTGAGTTTCACGGGTTGGCGCATGCACGTGCATGGAATTGTGTGATGTCATTTGCTATTGGGTTTGCGCATGCGCGTGCATGGAATTGTGTGATGTCATTTGCTATTGGGATTGCGCATGCGCATGCATGGAATTGTGTGATGTCATTTGCTATTTGTCTTTCTTTTTTGGGCGACTTTAGTGTTTGCCCGTGTTGTTTGTGTTAATTTTCAATTCTATATTTTTCAGAAAGTAAAAAATTTGTAATTATTATTATTTTTTTTGAGTGAAATGTAAGAATGGCTTCAAAGAGAACTGACCAGAGGAATAATTCCAAAAAGAAGAACACTCGATTGAACAAAGAGATGAAGAAAAAAATTGTAGATAAAGTGCAAAAAGGTAGAATAATTAAAATATAACTCAAATATGGCATTCCTAGGACAACTGTGGCCACATTTTGCAACAGAGAGAGAAGATTATTACTAGGGTGTCTGCTGGAAGACTTCATTCCAACATCCAAGGGCTAATGTTCTAGGGTGTCTGCTGGAAGACTTCATTCCAACATCCAAGGGCTAATAAAGTGTGTTGTGTATAAAATAGTTTATTTTGTAATTTAGTGTGTTATACAATGGTGTCTGCTGGAAGACTTCATTCCAACATTCAAGGGCTAATAAATTGTGTTGTGTATAAAATAGTGTTTTTTGTAATTTAGTGTGTTATACAATAATAAAACACATGTAATATTCTTGTGTTTTTTGTAATTTGGTGTGTTATATAATAGCAAACTACATATAATAAAGTAAATAATATAGTGTATCTCTCACCTCACCTGTTAGGGGAGTGGAATGGGTACCGATAACGAATTAATCTATTTTACATAGACTTATATGGGAAATATTGTCCTGCAATTTGACAGTTTCTCAATTCGACATTAGTTCGGCGACGGATTAGTGACGAATTGCAAGGCACCACTGTGTATTGATTATACAGCATATAGCAATGCAATAATTATACATCATATAGGACATTCAATCAAAGTAACTGGATGTAAAGACTTTGGTTTTCCATTCAGAGGATTCAAGATTAAATTTGCACCCATCCCTTTTAAAATCTATATGCTTGGTTAATGAGTCATAATTACACATCATATTCAACCAAAGTAACTGGATGTAAAGACTTTGGTTTTCCATTCAAAGGATTCAAGATTAAATTTGCACCCATCCCTTTTAAAATCTATATGCTTGGTTAATGAGTTTTTTGATTTCAATTAACATTGCAATTTTCAGAAACCTAATCCCAACAGTAAATTAGGACCCACTGTTAATATCAATTAAATGCATAAAAGTGCTGATATTAACCCACTAATTTGCATACTAAAATTTTTTTTAAATATACCACAAAATTTTATTTAATATCAGCAGATATTACAATAAAATTTTTAAAAGTAATAAAATTATTTTTATCAGAGTGATGATAAATGAAAATAAACAATTAAAATATCAAATTGTAGCCAGCATTCTGCTTGTGTTATGCATTGAAACAAACATCAAATCAGAATTGTAATAGTGTGTCAGTGTTAAATATTTTAAAATCAAAAATCCAAAATTTTTATTTCTGTATGTAAAAATCAAGAAATCAGCACTCAGTCAAGCAAATATAATAATCTAACTGCATAATACAAAAATATTTGCATATACTTATATCCTATAATTTGAACTTTTCACTAATTCAAACTACTGAAATTTTATCATTTCAGAATATTTATCACTTAAAATAATTTTGAAATACCTTTCAATTAAAGATGCTCTTAAGTTACTGGTAATAGCAGATGGTTGTGCTTCACTTAATTTAAAAACACTTTCAACAACAGATAATTCTGTACTAGTTGTATCCATTCCACAAAAAGCTATCCAGTCATTTACTACCATGCCAGCACCTATAACATCACTTCCTCTATTGATAGTTCCAGCCTAAAATATCAATAAGTTTTACACAAACAACATCAGAAATTATAAATTAAAAATAGAAATCTTCATATACGTGACTCAAATCATTTTTCATTTTTTAAAATAACTACAGTAGGTCCCCAACGATAATTTATGCAGATAATTTGTCTAAAAAAATTCTTTGCAAGTCCAATAATGCTTAAATTTGATATACAGGAATGAGTACATTAATAAAGAAATGGTCAAATGAAATTTATGAAAATATTTTAAGCATAGATAAGGCAATTTAAGGCCAAAAGTGATATTTTTGCAAAACAGTAAAATTCATTTAATGAATTTTTATTCACCATTTATGGAAATTCAACAAAAATAAAAATGCTATGCATCCATGTATATTTGAAACCACATAGGTAGATGACCTACTGTATATATTTTTAAAATATGTTATTATTATTATTATTCTCATTACTGTAATAATATTTAAATTTTTTTGCATTTATAATTCAAGTTGATCTATTGTTTATTAACTAAATTTTAAAGTATTATTCTCATTACTGTAATAATATCTAAATTTTTTTGCATTTATAATTCAAGTTGATCTATTGTTTATTAACTAAATTTTAAAGATAAAATTTTTATGTAGAGCAGTTTTTAATAAAACTTACTACTAAGGGAACTTGTAATAATGATGATAATTCATCTTGATCCTGAATTGATGTTCGTGGATGTACCTATTAATTAAATCAGTTATTTTATAGCAACTTTAAGAGAATCAGTTATTTTTAATTACAAAACAAATGTTGAAAAATAAAGCATAATTTTATCATATTAACAGGAAAAACAGTAAACATAAGTTTTTTTAAGTCTTTTCTAACTGTTACAGCTTGCAAAAAAGTCTATCAGACAATTTTCCTCTAACTAGAACTAGAACTTATCAAAAATTAACATCCAACATATTTGATAAAAAAAATTATCACAATCATAGTAGCAAATTATAAAAAGCAATCATCATAATAATAATCAAATTTTAATAAGTGCTTTTAGGCATCTCTCATTTTTAGTTGTTTATGAACTGGTAACATCAAGAAAGAAAACCTTAAAAACAACAAGAACTAATATTAAACAAATGATGCTATTAGTTTCCATAGCAATCTCTTATGGATGGGGCAAAATTCACTTATTGTTTCATTCACATGTTGGAAACTGTGATTTCTTAGTCATTTCGAGATGACTAAAAAATATACTCTTTATTGATATATAATTCTAGCAGAATTATTTCCTTCTTTCATATTTTTGTATACTCTTCTCACTTTGTCCTTCAGTCAAAGCAAAACCATTTGAATATGCCCTCTATTTTTTTCAATAAAGATAAAAGTTGCTGCAGTTCTAACTATGCATGCTGATTACTAAAGAGTTTTATATCATCTCATATTTAGATCACAGTTTCCAAGCATCTGATAAAGTATCAGTATCCTAGATATTAACAATTCTATCCTTATGATTACTATATAAATATATTATGTATAATGCCAGATGCAGTTGCATATTGGAGGCATTTTTCTCTCATGATTTGTTTTAAATCAAATGATTTCTCAATGGAATATTTTCAGTAGGAATTCCATTCTCCACAATTGTTTTTAAGATGAATATCTATTTCAACAGAAGATTTGACTTTGAGTTTCAATGTCTTATGACAAATTATAAAAAGCAAAAGCAATGTCTTATGGCAAATTATAAAAGCATATTTTGTTCTGAATAATGAATCTTATGACATAAGATTCATTATTCAGAACAAAATTTATTGGTTATGATTATTTTTCAAGAATATTTTTTCAGCTAATATTTTTTGATTTCAAATGTACCATATTTAACCAAAGATATTTTACATCCTGCATTAGACTTCTTTGAAATTAACTTGGTATTTTAGGTCTTCACTTCAAATTGATTTATTTATTATATAAAAGCAATCAAAAACATTGTGTGTTTACATCTGATGATTACTACTTACTTTTTTCTATTTAATTAGAAATAAATTAACAGTAGCCTATTTAGCAGATAAAAATATTTCACAATTTATTTAACTTGTGTAACATTTTTGGTCCACACTATATAAAAGCAATCAAAAACATTGTGTGTTTACATCTAATGATTATTACTTACTTTTTTCTATTTAATTAGAAATAAATTAACAGTATCCTATTTAGCAGATAAAAATATTTCACAACTTATTTAACTTGTGTAACATTTTTGGTCCATCCATCTTCAGCACATTGCAAAATATAGAACATTTTTGAAAAACAGAATCGAACATTATGAAATCGGTTTGAAAAACATATAAGGATACTAATAATAAATATAAATATGTTACATAAAATATTTTAAACATTAAAATAATATAATAATTAAAAATTAAGTTAATAAAAACATCCACATTTCTTATTCTAAGCATATTTCTTTACTTCTTAATGTCAAGGAGTTTAATGCCATAAATTACATATGTATTCACATGGTTGAAAAATAAAAGTTAAGAGGACAGTGTAAAATAAAAAATTATTTATAATTTAAAGCAAAAATATATATTTAAATTTTTTAATTTCTACATTAGGCATAAAGTTCTATTTTGAAAAGCACTATTAGTTATTTATTACATACATCCACTCTGCTGAAATGTTTTCTGGCAGTCTATCATTTACCAGATTCCCTTGTTTTTCTCTCTGTAAAATTTCTATTAGGCATAGAGTCCTATTTTGAAAAGCACTATCAGTTATTTATTACATACATCCACTCTGTTGAAATGTTTTCTGGCAGTCTATCATTTACCAGATTCCCTAGTTTTTCTCTCTGTAAAATTTCTATTGTTTCTGTCAAATATCTTTCTTTAGAGTTAACATGTTACGATGGGTTTTGCATCTCTTAAAGCAAAACCCATCGTAAAAGGGGTGTCAAACTGGCGGTCCTCAATGTGATTTTTTGTGACTTTCAACGCTCTTAACTAAAATGAAAGTGAGAACAATATGTTTGAATCCATTGTAAAAGGGGTGTCAAACTGGTGGTCCTCAGTATGATTTTTTGTGACTTTCAACGCTCTTAACTAAAATGAAAGTGAGAACAATATGTTTGAATTAAATATCTTTCTTTACTATTTTGGAGTATTTTAATTATTTTAGCTTCATCCCACTTAACACACGTGTCATCTTCATAAAATTTTCTTGCAAATGCTGTGCTCAAATTTCCCTACATAATATCCTTTTCATGTTCTTTTAGCCTTTCTTTCAGGAATCATTTTGTTATGCCTATATACATTTCTCTATTTTTGTTTATCTATAAGTATTTGGCAGACTCCTGCTCTTTGGATTTCTTCTCTTTTATCTTTCTCATTTCATAATATATTAAAGATATTTGGTGCTCATTTTGCAGAAATTTTCTTTCATTGTTTTCTAATTATATCTCTTACTGTTTTATATTTTGACATTTGCTAAGGAACTTTAATAAATAACAAGACAATATAAACATTAAGTGGATGAAACTAAAATAATTAAATTATAGTAAAGAAAGATATTTGACAGAAACAATAGAAATTTTTCGAAGAGAAAAACAAGGGAATCTGGTGAATGACAGACCACAAGAAAATGTTTCAGCATTGTGGATGTATGTGATGAATAACTTATAGTGCCTTTCAAAAATGATCGTATGCCTAACATAGAAAATTAAAAATTTAAATTAATATAAATTTTTTAGTTTAAATTATAAATAAATTGTTATTTTACACTGTACTCTAACATTTATTATTTTTCAACCATGTGAAAACATAATATGTAATTTAGAGCATTAAATAGTAAAGAACATCCACTTAGAATAAGGAATGTAGAAATTTTTATTAATTTAAGTTTTGATTATTATATTTATATTAAACAATATGTTTGAGATAATAGGAAGTAACTGTCATTTTGTAGCTATGTCATATAGTATAATACACTAGTTTGATTTTAATGAAATATAATTGCACAAGTTCTTTTTTCTTTTTTTTTGTTTGGCCTTATAGAATACATACAGATGCACTGATCTTTCAGATAGGTGACACAAACTAAGTGCTTTCCTGCAAAGATTACATCGTTCTATGCAAAATTTCTTACCAAAAAAACAAGAAGCCATAAATGAGAGCCTGTATTTTTTGGCTAGACAAATACAATAATCAAGTTCCAAACAATCCCTCTTTGAAGGACGTGTGTAAAGGACTTGCTAACGGGCTTCTTAAAGATTTATTTGTTGTGTTATTAATTTATTTAAAAAATGTAAGTAGTTATGGTTATTTTTAACGGGTTCTTAAAGATTTATTTGTTATGTTATTAATTTATTTAAAAAATGTAAGTAGTTATGGTTATTTGAATTAATAAAATTTTAATGAAAGTTTTTGTTTTTGTACAGAAAATGACTTTTAACGCTTAAGAGAAAATTGAAGATTGATAGCGAGGAATTAAATTTTAAAAAATATGTATAATTAAAAGCAATTATGTAGTCACAGAAAATGACTTAACGCTTAAGAGAAAATTGAAGATTGATAGCAAGGAATCAAATTTTAAAAAATATGTATAATTAAAAGCAATTATGTAGTGATTATATATTTTTGCAATATATTCATTTGATTTCACAATGTTTTTAATTATCCTATTATATTTCTGAAGCCTTACTCTAAAATGTAATTTAAAAAATTTAAATGTGATGTGGTCTGCGGCCGTCTTACAGGTTCTTTAAATGGCCCTTAAATTAAAATGAATTTGACATGTCTGTCTTAAAGTATGTGTAAAAAGCTGCCCTCTTGTAGGATATGGGATCGTTAGACCAAGCCAAAATGTAATTTAAAAAATTTAAATGTGATGTGGTCTGCGGCCATCTTACAGGTTCTTTAAATGGCCCTTAAATTAAAATGAATTTGACATGCCTGTCTTAAAGTATGTGTAAAAAGCTGCCCTCTTGTAGGATATGGGATCGTTAGACCAAGATAGAATTATCATCCTACTAGCTGTTGATTTTTGGTATACTGCTGTGCTGTAAGAGTTTGATTCAACTTTTATTAAAACATCTAAGAAACGTATCAATTTTTTGGTTTGTTTTCAAGAACAAGTTGACAAACATTCTTTCAAATTCTCATGTCCTGTCTTTTGTTTCCAAATTAAGAATATGTTGTGAACATATTGACGACATATTCTTAATTTGAAATTTTCTGAAATCTGAAAATTCTTAAGTATGAATGTTAGTAATTCAAATAGTTGTAAACTGAGGAACACTTTTATTCATGCTGCTTACTATTAAATAATAAGAAACATTCTTTGGCATATTCAGTATTATCATTTATTGAACTGAAAAATATTATTTATATACTGATGGCACCCATATTGAAATTTTAACTTCAAGTATGAATTTTATAAAAATGAATAAGAAAATAATTAAAAAATATGCACTTACCAAACCACCTTGATTACTTAAAGCACAGTAACTTCCTACTAGAACATTATCTGCTATTGTTTGTCTGAATACTTCAACTTTTAAAATATCAGCTATTATTTCTTCTGTTTCCTATTTAGAAAATTAAAAATAGCATTTAAAAAATTAAATAAAATATTCTTATTTTGCATAGAAAAAATTTAAATCATACTCTGTCCAAATCAGGATGTGTCAATGCTACATAGTCATTACAAGCAATCACATTTCCTAAAGCAGATAACCTTTCTTCTATTCTTTGTATTTTTACTGAATCTGGAAGAGAATTTCTTAGATGCTGAAGTTCTTGATCAGTAGTTGTATTTGGAACTAAAAGTCCATGTCTGTTACCTAATAAAAAATGAAAATATTGTACACAAAATTTTTTTTATTGATATATATATCTCGTGAAAAGTGAAAAATATATAAATATATATACAGTGGATTCCGCTTAATTGGGACACATCGGGACTAAGCCATTTTGTCCCAATTAAACGAATTATTAATAAATTCTAAAATAAAATATATAATTCGTAGGTAAATAAATTATAGGTAAAAAAATAATAATTAGGGACATATTTTAATGATCTATTAAAATAGGTACCTAATTATTAGTTTTTTACCGATCTCCTCTGACTTCTTCAACACTACACTTGCTGATATTCATGCCTCACCCGCTAGCTATAGAAATCCATTGATCTAATGTTTCTTCGACTTCTGGATCCTTTCCATCATGCTTTCTTTTGAATGTTCCTGGAATTCTAGATCCTTTCCATCACGTTTTCTTTTGGATGTTCCTGGAATTTCTTTCTCTTTTCCATCACGCTTTCTTTTGGATGTTCCCAGAATTTCTTTCTGTAATTCATCACACTTTCTTTTGAATGTTCCTGGAATTTTTTTCTGTAATGCCCATCCTCACGCAGTTGATTTTATTGTTGTAGGAGACGCGCTATGGTAGATTTATTTTCTTTTGGATGTTCCTGGAATTTCTTTCTGTAATGCCCACTCCTTACGCAGTTGATTAGGAATTTCTTTCTGTAATGCCCACTCCTTATGCAGTTGATTTTCTTTTAATTTCTTTCTGTAATGCCCACTCCTTACGCAGTTGATTTTCTTTTTAAGACGCATCTATGGTAGATTTTGGTTTATTTCAGCGAATCTACCATGGCCTAGAATTACTTTCTGTAATGCCCACTCCTCACACAGTTGATTTTCTTGTTGTAGGAAAACGTGCTATGGTAAATTTTAGTACAACAGTTATATCAGGAGTCTACTATGGCACGCTATGGTAGATTTTGGTTTATTACAGTTGATTTTCTTGTTAATTTCTTTCTGTAATGCCCACTCCTTACGCAGTTGATTTTCTTTTTAAGACGCATCTATGGTAGATTTTGGTTTATTTCAGCGAATCTACCATGGCCTAGAATTACTTTCTGTAATGCCCACTCCTCACACAGTTGATTTTCTTGTTGTAGGAAAACGTGCTATGGTAGATTTTAGTATACCAATTATATCAGGAGTCTACGATGGCTTGTATTAAATGGCTATCTTTTAATTTTATCCAGCAAAGCAATTTTACTCGAAAGCGTAAAATCATTTCTTGGCATCATGGCAAAGATTTAAAAATTTTCAATAAAATCGACACTGTAAATGAATATTGCTAGGTCCAGCAATGATAGACTCTTAAGTAGATGCACACTTGCCAAACTCATGACAATAGATAACTGATTCTTACAGTAAATGAATATTGCTAGGTACAGCAACAATAGACTCTTAAGTAGATGCACACTTGCCAAACTCATGACAATAGATAACTGATTCTTATATACAATTCAAACTTCAAGGGAATTATAATCCAAATAAATCTAAACAACTTGCATTAAGTCTTTCTATAAGATAATACAGACTAACACAATGGAGTGGGTCGTTTCTTATCGTCTTATTACTACACATCTCGACACACTGTTGCCGTACTAATATAAACTTCCATTCTTTAGTAAAATTATAAGTAAATATCATCATTGATAAATAATGCATAACAATACTGTATTCGGCAACACTTGCGTGATGAGAATCAGTTATCTATCGTCATACTGTATTCGACAACACTAGCGTGATGAGAATCGGTTATCTGCAATACTGTATTCAGCAACACTAGTGTGATGAGAGTCAGTTATCTATTGCACTAATGTGTTCGGCAGCACTAGCATGATGAGAATCAATTATCTATCGTCGTGAGTCTGGCAAATGTGCATCTACTTAAGAGTCTATCGTTACTGTACCGATACTGTATTAGGCAACACTAACATGATAAGAATCAGTAAATCTAAACAACTTTCCAAATTTAACCCTTGAGATACACATCGGAATTTTAAATCGAAATAAATTTTAGAGAAACTATAGAAATTACTAAGCCAATGAGTGGCGCCATCTATTACTAAGTAATAGATGGGCGCCACTTGTTGCTTAGTAATTTCTATAGTTTCTCTAAAATTTATTTCGATTTAAAATTCCGATGTGTAATCTCAAGGGTTAAATTTGGCAAGTTGTTTAGATTTACTGATTCTTATCATGCTAGTGATGCCTAATACATTGTATTGTTATGTATTATTTATCAATGATGATATTTACTTATAATTTTACTAAAGAATGGATGTTTATATTAGTGCAGCGACAGTGTGTTGACGATGTGTATGTAATAAGACAATAAGAAACGACTCGCTCCATTGTGTTAGTCTGTATTGTCTTGTAGAAAGGTTTAACCTGAAAAATTACCAGTACAATAAAATGTTGTTATAATTTTATATAAGGAATTTTTTAAGAAAACACACAACAAGTATTAGTGTATGTAGTGTTGCCATAATTTCGAAAAAAACCTAAAATATATCAAAAATTGATAATTCCTTTTCTAGTACTGTCCCAATTAAGCAAAAAGTTGTCTTAATTATGTGTTTAAATTATGTATTAGTTTATTAGTTTTGTTTCCATTCTTTGAGATTTGTCCGAATTAACCGGTGTCCCAATTAAGCAGAATCCACTGTATATAGTATTATATTTACTATAAGGTATATTTTTCACTTTACATGATATGAATGTTTTTTAAAAAATAGATATAAGTCAATAATGCATAAAAATTACAAGAATATAATCAGATATGAATTCCAAAATTTCAGAAATAACCAAGAAATATAAAAGGAAAATAATAAATACTAATAAAATCATATTATATATAATTGATAAATTACAATATTCTTTAATAAATTTTCAATATTTTCAACACAGTGACAAATGAATATATCACATATATGCATTCAGCCAAACATTTCAAATAATGAAATAGATAAGTCTTCTATTTTGGAAGTTCCAAAATGTTGATTTGGTTAAGATTACAAACATAAAATATAAAAATAAGATCAATCTTAAATCATTTAAAAATAATTGATTATATAAATTTACTTGCCTATCCTCAAGATATCTCAAAACCCAAATATTACAAAATATTCAGATTTAGATTAAACCTTATTTTTCAAAGGCACATGGCAATTAATTTTAAGAATCCACATTATCTTTATACAAGATGGTAGCCATATGAAAAATTAAAATAATTAATGTTATTTTAATTTTTCATATGGCTACCATCTTGTATAATTAATTTTTCATATGGCTACCATCTTGTATAAAGATAATGTGGATTCTTAAAATTCATTTATTCATTTTTATCCAAGATACATGATTAATAATCTCAAAATTTTAGTCATTCCATTATAAATAGCAACATTTGAAATTTTAAGACTTCTACAACTTAGAAATTCTTTCACATAAAAAGATATACTCTTTTGAAAGGATGTTTGTAAAAAATGCCTATAGCATACTTATATTTGAAAAGACTTTACATTTATTTTTTAAATTATCTTAACTCATTTTACTAAATAATAAAGTTCAATGAATACATTATATTATTAAAAACAACTGAATGGAACATAACCAATAAAATTTAAAGGGAATATCTCTAATTTTATGAATAGCTTTTACAATAAATTAATTATTGATTCTCTAGATAAATTTTTGTTTTTGACACACATTAGTTCTTTTCGAATTAAATTATTTTAACATAAATAGATATAAATGCATATATTTTCTTAAATTTCCAAAACTTGGCTTTATTTTAAATTCCTAGGCAAGTAGAATGGCTTTCATCTTTTGCTTTAACTTATTTATTTGGCATTGCTTGTTTTTTGTTTTAAGTTACCTGAAGTACTCAATTCAGATTAATAATTTGAATAATTTATCTTTAAGATATGTATTGTCCAAATATAATTTAATGTATAAGAAAATAAAGAAGAAAATTAAAAGTTTTTATTCAATATTATAAAACAAGATTAATGTAAATAAGAGTTTCGGAAGAACTAATCACATTAGTTGTTAATCACAACTAATTATTAAATATGTCTTCTATTTTGAAATGATTAAAGATACAAAATTTAAATATATATCATCAAAATCATCAATGGAATAACATCTATACAATATTGAATTTTATTAAAATCTATTAAACAGTTCCACAGTTGCAAAGATTTTAGACATTCTGAATATTAGATACATAATGCTAGACTGTTTTACTACTAATTACATAGTTATTACAAAGAAATTTTAGAAATTCCAATGTCTATTCATTTAACAAATGGATAAAGCTGAATGAATAAATAACTTTTTAAATGCCTCCATTTGATACATTCCAGACAATGATTTACTCTTTTGCATTTCTATTCCTGGTATATTAAGATGAAGTATAATTATTGATTTTTTTCCCTATTTGATTTGTTTTAATAAAAAAAAAAAGAAGTATAAACTTTATTTCTTTATTCATGTTTTTTCACAAAATTATAATTTATATCTAATCTGAATTGTTTATTCTTATTATGAATTTCAAAATCTGCTATTTTCCCCAAAATTAGAGAACATTTCTGTAATTCACTTATCAAAATTTTCATATCCATTTATTTAGAGAACATTTCTGTAATTCACTTATCAAAAATATTCATATCCATTTTTACAAGGATCATTTTATTGATTGGAATCATACTTATATTGTATATATATGAATGCAAAGCATTATAAGAAAATAATGATGCTTCATTAGAGAAAAATTAATAATTTCTTTGTTGTCTAGCTGGAAAGATGGTTGTTTTATAAAGCTGATTTTTCATCTTTCTGAAAAGATGAAGATCCAATATTGACCCCCTGATCCTTCTTTTATTAAAAAATGTTAATTTGCATTTGTTGATGAAACAATTTTTAAATTATAAGAAAATTATGTAACTTTGAAATTATATATCAACTAATTTATTTTATTATAATTACCATTAAATATTTAGATTTAGCAATCATTTTAATTACATACTCACAGTGAAAGACTACCAAAGAGGAGAATCTGAAATGCTTTTGTTCTTTCCCTAAACTTGTAATATGGAGTGTTACTAGTTGCATTTTTGAAATAAAAACATTTTATAATTTTTTTTAATATATACAAGCACTTTATTATGGCCCTTTGTTTAAATCAAGATAATATGAAAAGTAAAATATTAATGTATTAAATTACTTTAATATATTTTCTTAAGTTTATAATTAAAACCTAATCTTTCTCTCTTTAATGCTGCTATTTTTTTATTTTATTTTTCTTTATAGACATATTTAGAAAATACGCACTTTTTCATTTTCAATATATATTTTTACCTAAGCTTATCAACTTACCTACAGAAAGTCGACCAACAATACGACATCCAGCAATTGATGTATGTATTACTGGAATGACATCTGCCAATTCCCCTTCAAAAACACTGAAATAAGATTAATAATAATTTAAATATATAATTAGATAAAGAAAATTTGATGAATGAAGATTCAAAATTTTCTGTCTTCAGCTTCTTCCCTTTTTAAATTAAGAAAATGATTAGAGCAATTATAATTTTTCCCTAACTTATATAAATATTTTTTATAACTTTCTTTTTCAAATATAGAACATAAATCTACTGTACTGTATTTGTAGGTTGCAAGAGTGAATATGTTATTAAAATTTCATAATACTTGATTTATTTTGTTTGCATATTATTTATTGGTCTTAAGTATCATATTATTTGTGCAATATTGCTCCTTGTGGCATTGTATCCTTTTCAGTCAAAAAACACTATGATGTCACAACATTGTGTAGGTACAATTGTGAGGAAGTTAACTCTGACCCGTCCTATTTTATTTTATTATGCACTTTTATTATTTATCATTATTTTCAATTAACGTGTATTATTATATTTTAGTTTAAGAGTTGACTTACTTCCACATTCTCCATCTCGATATTTCAAAATTTTGTGTTACGGATGAACATCCATCTTCCAGACAAGCTTTCTCGAGTAATGACTTCATCATCTAATCTACATAAGTTTTACCACTGATCCAATATCAGAAAATAAGAATGATCTCGTATTGATGTTTTGTTTGTATAAAATTAAATTGTAAAGAGGATGAACATCCGTCTTCCAGACAAGCTTTCTTGGGTAATGATGTCATCATCTAATCTACATAAGTTTTACCACTGATCCAATATGAGAAAATAAGAATGATCTCGTATTGATGTTTTGTTTGTATAAAATTAAATTGTAAAGAGGATGACATGAATTGATAACTCTGTGAGCTAATCAATTTAAACTTGCTACGTGTATTTATATAAATGAAGCAACATGGGACTGTACGTCACTCGATATAAAAGCCGATGCAACCAACGACTCAGAGGTGTTGTATCAACATAAGGTTGGCTAAGTGACATTGGAATTCTTGTAAAGATTGTTTGAAGTTTGTATTGGTGATGGAAGTAGTAGATTTAATTAGTATTTAAGATTTGTTCTTGTGAAGAGTTGTCTTGATAGCTGAATTGGATTAATAAAGTTTTGTTGGTTAACTGATTGTTGCTTTATTATAGTTCCAATAAAATATTTGTTAACACTTTTTTGTAAGTATTTTGGAGTCTAATAAATTTATATTTTTTATTATCTTAACTTGTTTTGAGAAATTCAGTGGCAAGTTCAAATTGGCACCCAAACAGGGACTCAAACCCTGGACCTAACGGTCCAGAGTTTGAGTCCCTGTTCGGATGTTATTGTTTCTTGTTAAAATTCACGACCAATTGCAAAGTCACGAATTCTAACAAATATTAATAATAATAATTATAAACTAAACCTAACGGTTCTATTGACTCTGCAATCCAGAGTTCTGTGGTTGGACATTACATTGTTGTTAGATTGTTTTGAAGTTAATTATTTTTGAGTTTAGAAGAAGACCTGAGCTCAGACAGAACTCTGGATTGCAGAGTCGTTAGAACCATTAGGTTTAGTTTATAATTATTATTATTGATATTTGTTAGAATTCGTGACTTTGCAATTGGTCATGAATTTTAACAAGAAACAATAACATCCGAACAGGGACTCAAACTCTGGACCTATTTAACCAACAAAACAAAACCGGAAACCGGAACTTACAACTAAAAGTACCAATTAAGTGTTAGAACTAGAACGAACAATGATGTTAGAAACTTATGCTAATAAATTGAATTTCTCAAAACAAGTTAGATAATAAAAAATATAAATTTATTAAACTCCAAAACACTTACAAAAAAGTGTTAACAAATGTTTTATTGGAATTATAATAAAGCAACAATCAGTTAATCAACAAAACTTGATTAATCCAATTCAGCTATCAAGACAACTCTTCACAAGAACAAATCTTAAATACTAATTAAATTTACTACTTCCACCACCAATACAAACTTCAAACAATCTTTACAAGAATTCCAATGTCACTTAGCCAACCTTACGTTTCCTTTTTGTGAATAATTTATTATTGATATTTGAATTGAATTAAACAAGTTTTGTTGATTAATTGATTGTTCTGATATTTGAGTTGGATTAAACAAGTTTTGTTGATTAATTGATTGTTGGTTGATATTTGATTTGGATTAAACAAGTTTTGTTGATTAATTGATTGTTTGCTTTATTATAGTTAATAAAGCATTTAAAACACTTTTTTTGAAAGTGTTTTTGAGTCTAATATATTTATATTTTCTTATTATCTAACTTTGTGTTTTGAGTCTAATAGATTTTTGTTTTTTAACTTGTTTTGAGAATTTCTTCAATTTATTAGCATAAGTTTCTAACATATTTTAAGAATTTATTCAAATTATTAGTATAAGTTTCTAACATCGTCTCGTTGTTTTCGACCTAACACCTATTCATTACTCCTAGTTGTAAGTTTCCGGTTTTGTTTTGCCAGTTAAACATTAATTGTTGTTAGACTGTTTTGAAGTTAATTATATTTAAGTTAGAATTTAGAAGAAGACCTGAGCTCAGGCCGAACTCTGGAATTTGCAAAGTCGTTAGAACCATTAGGTTTAGTTTGTAATTATTATTATTGATATTCGTTAGAATTTGCAACTTTGCATCTTTACTTTTAATAATCTTAAGTGCTTCTGCTAATTTCATTTCTTCATAATGATTAGCAGTTTTAATCATTTTTGCATCACTCTATTCTATCTCTAAAGTTCTTAATTAATAAAAATTTTATACTTTCCTATATTTATTTGTATTATTTTATAGCAGTATGAAAGGGCTCAATTACTCTAGTCAAAAGTCGTGTGGTAAATTAGCATATTAATTGGATTAATATATGCTACTAAAATTTCAACTTTGTTATGTAAAAGAATGACTAAACTGTGCCAAATTAGGGTAAAATAACTATAAATAGTTAAATCAATTGAAATGGTCATTCATTTGCTAGCTTTGGATTCACTGTTTCCAATCTCTGATTAATAACAACAAATATTATCGAGGCAACAAGGGAAGTTGTTCCAGAGGAAATTTTAACTTGAGGAAAAGTATATTTTTGCCTCCATGTTATTTTATATTTTAAGAGTGTAATATTATTTATAAATGTATATAATCAGCAATAAATTAAAAGAAATTTAACTTGATTTGACTTAAATAAAAATATTTTTCCTTATAATCTTATTTGTACTTCAGTATTTGAATGAATATAGTAAATAAAAGCTGAAATTTTATATATAAAGTGAAAAACTAGAATATGTATTGCATACTATCAAAATCCATTGTTATATACAAAATCTATAATGTCTAATACCATGTAATATGTTTTTTTCTTAATGCCAAAAAATTTAGACAAATTTCAGATAAAAAACAGATTGATATGCAGGTGCTGGACCGTCTGTCAATCTCTCTTTTCAATCTGTAAATTACTTACTTTTTTCTTTAACAAAATGTTTTAGTATTTGTCCAAGATCATTGTCATCTGCCAAATCTAAAGCAGCTCCAGGAACATGTGGGATCACCAGACAAGAATATCTGTTTGCTAGAAAAATAAATAGAATTATACAAACAATAATTTTAAGAATTAACAAAACCTAAATTAAAAGTAATAAAATATAAGAAAACCTTAAAAATTTTAAAGTATAGACACTCCCCAACTTACAATGGTATTGCATTCAAAAATTTTAATTGTAATTCGAATCTGTCATAACTTGGAACACAATTTTCCAGACAATGTTAAAAATAAGAGTTACATTCCCATTCCACCAGCACTCAGAATATTCAGTATATTTTTAAAAAGCAGTAATGTTCAATAAACATTGTTTATTCTTTAAAATGAGGGAAATATGTATCTATTAGCATTTTGTGTAGGTAAAAATAAAAAAAATATCACATAAAAACAAAGATGGAATGTAATCCAAATATTCCTAACTAGTAAATTATACCCCTACTGACTTATTTTTGAATTAATTACCAAATAAATGATTATTTATTAATTATGCTATGGTGCCACCATCTATTATTTTATAATTAAACTATAATATTTGCTAATTTTTCTAAATTTAAAATTTGTCTTGGCTTGGAGTTGAACCAGGAACTGTGGGTTAACATCCCAATGCCTTAACCAGTTAGACTACCAAGACATCAGCAGATTTTTGATTTCAAGATGATTATAATGTAAGTATTTTAGAAATTATTGGACTTACACTGATATCAGCACTCCCAAATTAATTAAACTTAGCCACAGGCCATCATGGTAAATTCGGGCAGACAGACTTGGCTCAAGTCAGATAAATCTATAATGAACAATTTTATCCAGAACCAAGATGTGTTTCCAACTGAATTTTATTATTTATTACATTTATTTAAAACTGCAAAGTCACAAATTTTAACAACACCAGTAATAATAATTATAACCTAAACCTAACAGTTCTAATGACTCTGCAAATCCAAGTTTGGCCTGAGCTCAGGTCTTTCACTATGTTCTAAATTAAATATAATTAAATCAAAAAATCTAACTATAGTTAATGTTTAACCAGCAAAAACAAACAACCAGAAATTTACAACTAGAAGTAACGAATAAGTGTTAGATCGAAAACAACAAACAATGTTAGAAACTTATAAATTATAATAATTTGAATAAATTCTCAGAACTAGTTAAATAACAAAAAATATATATTTATTAGACTCAAAACACGTACAAAAGTGTTAAGTAAACAACGAAACTTATTTAATCCAATTTAAATATCTTAAAATTCAATTATTCACAAGAAATAAACTTTAAATACTACTTAATTCTACCACCTCTGCCACCAATACAAACTTCAAGCAATTGTCGATCTTTACAAGAAATTTGAATGTCACTTAGCAAGTTCTATTTCAATACAACACCTTGCTGTGTCATTGGCTACGTAGGCTTTTATATGGAGTGACATACATTCCCATGTTGCTTCATTTACATAAATTCGTGCAACAAGTTTAAATTTATTATCTTACAAAGTAATCAATTCATGTCATCCTCTTTGCAATTTAATTATATTCCGAACAAAACATCAATAAGAGATCATTCTTATATTGGCTCAGTGATAGACTTATTCAGACTAGATGATGTCATTAGCCAGGAAAGCTTTTTCAGAGGACAGATTCCGGTTCTGTAACACATGATTGCAAACTACTACTAGGAGAATGTGGAAGTAAGTCAATTCTTAAACTAAAATATAATACGTTAGATAATATTGAAAATAACGATAAATAATAAAAGAGCATAATAAAATAAAACAGGACAGGTCAGAGTTAACCTCTTCACAAAATTTCTAAGGTTCAAATGCTATAGAGATATAGAAAGGGTATAATTACTATCAGAGATGAACTGATGAATTATTGTTATGTAATTTCCATTAGTCTGGCAAAACTATTAATCTGTAAGATTCTGGAACCAAGGACACCAGATAACTAATGTGAATCTGTAATGCATAACTGAATATTTCAATCATTGCTATATGTTACTACTTTATGGAAATTTATATAACAATGATTGTATCTTACTACTATTATTAAAATTTCATTATTATAAATCATGTATCATCAACAAAAAGAAAAATTTAGTACTTACGATCAATTGTCTGAAGACTTATTGGTACAGAAAAAGGTTTCATACGAAAATCATTTAACCATCGTCTACGCTGTTCATCCTGATTGATAAATTCTAGTGATTTACCCTACTAAGAAAAGCAAGATTAATATGATTATATTATTAAGAATGAAAAAAACAAAACAAAACTTACACCTGGAGTTGCAATTTGAATGGTGAATGCAGTATGAAGAAGTGTGAAGGATTGGATGAAAGACAAAGAAGAATTTGCTAAAAAAACATATATTGAATTTTATAAAAACAAACATTAAGTTTTATAATAAATTCTGTTTTCATCTTATAAAAATTATTTTATAAAATAAAAAAAAAACTTTTAATTCATAAAGGTTTAATCAATCAATAAGGAAACTTTAGAGACTGTTTTATAAAAACAAACATTAAGTTTTATAATAAATTCTAACTGTTTTCATCTTATAAAAATTATTTTATAAATTAAAAAAAAAACTTTTAATTCATAAAGGTTTAATCAATCAATAAGGAAACTTTAGAGACTGATAATCAGGACCATACATGGGGTAATCTTATGCTGGGAATTTTAAAAATCCAGACTGAGTACTTTTTTGCTTATGTCTTCCACACAACCCACATAATTATATAAGATGGCCTCATGAGTTATGCTTGGACATTATCCAATTGCTCCTAATTTGTGAAATTCTTGCATGATAATTATCTCATACCTTTTGTTATCAATAAGCAGAAAAAGGAAACAAGAAGGAACAATCCATTTTGCTCCATCAATGGTTCTTAAGTCTTCCCCATAAGAATTATCTGAATATATCTCAAATATATACTATATATACATATATTTATAATGCTAAAAAATACACACACACACACATTATATATATATATATATATAGTGATATAGTGTTATATCCTAATTCTGCCTAAAAACTTGATTATAGCAGAATTTTAATCATGATGCTAAAAAATATACATATAGATATATAATGATATAGTGTTATATCCTAATTCTGCCTAAAAACTTGATTATAGCAGAATTTTAATCATATTTTGACAAACAAACCCGCAAAACTGATTAGAAGCTTATAGATTCAACGATTATTATATAGATAAGATTTGATTTTGCCTTGATTTATTGTCTATACAGGCGTGTCAAACTCATTTTAATTCAAGGGCCATTTAATAAGCCTGTAAGATGCCGCGGGCCACATCACATTTAAATTTTTTTTCAAATTATATTTGAAGTAAGAATTCAAATATATAGATAGGATAATTAAAAAGATTGTATAATCAAACGAACATATTATAAAAATATATACAGTTATTATTACATAATTGCTTTTAATTATACATATTTTTTTAAATTCAATTCCTCGGTATGAATTTTTAATTTTCTATTAAACGTTAAAAGTCACATTTTCTGTACAAAAACAAAAGCTTACATTAAAATTTTATAAATTCAAATACCCATAACTACTTACATTTGTTAAGTAAGTTAATAACACAACAAACCTTTAACAAGCCCGTTGGCGTATTTCTTATACATGTCCTTTAAAGAGGAATTGTTTGGAACTTTATCATTGTATTTGTCTATCCAAAAAATAAAGATTCTCATTTATGGCTTTTTTGTTTTTTGTAAGAAATTTCGCACAAAACGATGTCGTCTTTGCAGTTTGTGTCACCGATCTGAAAGATCATGTCATCTGTGCGTATACGTCTGATAAGGCTAACTGAAAAAAAACTAATGCAATTATATTTCATAAAAATCAAACTGGTGTATTATAGTATATGACATAGCTACGAAGCGACAATTACTTCCTATCATCTCATATATATTATCTCATAACATTTTAGTTAAGAGCCTTGAGGACCCCAAAAAATCACGTCGAGGGCCGCCAATTTGACACCCCTGATCTATATGAACTGTAGGATCTCGGACAGACGTTTTTTTTCTTCCAATGGAATACAAAACTGCGACGTCACAACACTTGCATGTCTCAAGTAATATAGAATGGTATCTTGGTTAACAGCGGTAATCCGTTCCAGCATTACTGTCGTTAACCAAAACCGTCGTTATCCAAAGCGCGATTTCCCATAGGATTTAACTGAAAATTGATTAATTCGTTCCGGCTCCTTCCCACAACCATAGTAAATATTAAAAATGCAGAATGTCCTAAAAATATGGAAAATATCATTTCTTTATTATATTTGCTACAAAAAAAATTAACATTAATAAAATGAATTGTTCGTGGAAACCGTTTTTAATTATCAATCTTCACCATAAGGACAATTGGGCTCACTTCGGAGATTTTTGACAAACGAACTCGTAAACATTGATTAGCACTTATAGATTCAATGATTATTATATAGATAAGATTTGATTTTGCCTTTTAATGGCGAACGAAAAGTGACACGCACCGATGTATTGTCTATATGAACTACTGTATAAGATCTCGGACAAATGTTATTTTTTTCTAATGGAATCCGAAACTGCGACGTCACACCACTCGCAGGTGCCAAGTAATATATAACACAAATAAACAATTGAATTAGACTTTGTTCGCAGAATTTAAAATAAAATCGTCTAGAAATCATCTTTAAGAAACTAAAAACTAGTGAACTGTTGCACGTCTATTTTTAATTAATTAAATAATTTGTTTTCATTA